>RCUC01144893.1:0-64967 GCA_003697995.1 Taxidea taxus jeffersonii
TGCAAAGGAAAGATGAAAAGGAATGATTATATAAAAATAAGTCCAAACCAGGGCGCCTGGGTGGCTCAGTGGGTTAAGCCTCTGCCTTCAGCTCAGGTCATGATCCCAGGGTCCTGGGATAGAGCCCTGAATTGGGCTCTCTGCTCAGCGGGGAGCCTGCTTCCCCCTCTCTCTCTGCCTGCTGCTCTGCCTACTTGTGGTTTCTCTCTCTGTCAAATAAATAATAAAATCTTAAAAAAAAAAAAAAAAGAAAGAAAGTCCAAACCAATAACTCTAAAGAGAATGAAAACTCTTGTCTTCCTCAGCAGATGGCTGTATGCTTGCACCCAGCACAGGTAGAGTACATTTATGACAATTCTACCTAAGGAACAAGAGCCATAAATGACCACACTCTAACCCAGCGAACTCAATCTTAGTGTTTACTGTACATAATTCTGTATACATAATATTCAATGAATTTTGCAGGGATTAATAAGAAAATATATTAAGAAAACTGTGCAGCAGAATTTAAATGCAAATGTCCCCAAACTCAAGCAACACTTTACAACAGGAACAGGAGCACCTAGGTGGCTCAGTGGATTAAGTGTCAGCCTTCAGCTCAGGTTATGATCTCAGGATCCTGGGATGCAGCCCATTATCAGGCTCCCTGCTCCTCCCAGTGCTATCTCTGCTGCTATCTCTGTCCCTCTCTCTCTCAAATAAATAAATAAAAACTTAAAAGAAAAAAAAAAAACACAAAAAACAGGACACATTATGAAAATAAAATGCTTGGTAAGAAGACAAAATACATACATAGAAAATGCATATGAAATAATGAGAGACTATACAATTGAGAATTATGACAATTACACAATAATTATATTTACTTCAATTTTATTTACTTACTTTAGAAAGAAAGGATATGCATGCCTGGGTCGGGGGAGGGAGGGGGAGAAAGAATTTCAAGCAGACTCCTGCTGAGCGCAGAGCCCCACACAGGGCTGAATCTCACAACCCTGAGATCATGACCTAAGCCAAAATCAAGAATTTGGACACTTAAACAAATGAGCCACCAGGCACCCCACAATAATTATATACTGAAAAAAGCCACTGAATTTATGGAGACTCATGACTGTTTGAACACATATATGGTATATTCTATAAATGGAAACGCAAATTAAACTGGGTCTGAAAAGTTAGGATAAAGGGAACTTTTATTAGTTTTCTAGGGCTGCGTTCACACATTATCAGAAACTTGATGGCTTAAAATAACAGAAATTTATTCTCACAGTTCTGGAGCCCAGATATCTGAGCTATACTATCTCTGAAGGCTCCAGGAAAGAATCCTTCTTGCCTCTTCCTATATTCTGGTGACTACAGGTGTTCCTTGGCTTATTTATGGCAGCATAACTCCATAAACATAAACAATTATTTTTAGGTAACAAAGTCTTTCTTCCTATAAGGTAACACTTAAATAAGATTTTGTTTTTGTTTCAATTCTTAAAATGATTTAAAAATGCTATAAAATATTAAGATAAAAAATAAAAATATTTTTGAAAGACAAGGAACTCAGGTACCATAAGATCACCAGAATCCTTGGGAATGTCATGGGACAGCTGTATTTTCCAAATGGCTTAAATTATTAAAATCTTACTTTAAAATTTTGTTTAAAATCTTACATACACAGAAACCCACATGAATCTGGCTGACTTAAGCAAACCACAAAATGGTTTTTCTGTATGACAGGTTCAGAGATGCCATTATTAACATATAGTACATAAATACCCCTGAGAATCACTGAAATGTAGAGAGCAGTATTTTTCTGTACTGCTGTTAGATAGCTGTTTCTTTGTTCTGTATTTTGCCCTTTCTCTTTCTTAACAGTAACTCTTTTTCCATGGAGGCCCTTCTTTCCCTTTTTGTAATTTGTTAATTATAAACAAAGATTTGTGGGTAAGGGCACAGCTCAGGTCTGCCACATCAGGCCCAAAAGACTCACTCATATTTTAATTCTACCAAACATAAACTCTAAACCTTAGTTTCTTCATTTGCAAACTGCAGATAATAACAGCACCAAAACATACAGGGTTGTCTGGAGGACAAACTGAGATAAAGACAATAAAGTAATTGGCACAGAACTTGGCATACAGTAAACAATAAGTATCAGCTATTTCTTTTTCCTTCTTACTATTCCCTTAGAAATTAACTAGCTCAATTTCTGAAGACTACATCTGGGTGTGTTGTGTTGTCAGAGTAAAGTATGGAAAAAATACCTCAAAAAGTTAATAGTGTTTCAAAGAAATAACACTTCATATCAACTAAGATGGCTAAAATAAAAAAGACAGTAATAATCTTTGGCTGGCAAGGACATATGAGAAACCCTCCTATGCTGCTGATGGAGATATAAAAGGATTTAGCCACTTGGAAAACAACTTAGTTTCTTAAAAAGTTAAACATAGATTTATCATATGACACAGCAATTCTACTTCTAGGTAGTAACTATATAAATATTACACACAAATATTCACAGCAGCATTATTCATTCAACCCAAACGTCCATCAAAACTGGTGAATAAACAAAATGTGGTACATCCACACTCTGGAATACTATTCATTAATAAAAAGAAATAAAATATTGATACATGCTACAACATGAATGAACCTCAAAAACATGCTGAGTGAAAGAAGCCAGACACAAAAGACTATCTGTATGATGAGTACTTAAAAGAAATAAACAGAAAAGGCTAACCTAGACACAGAAAGCAGATCAATGGACACCCAGAGCTGTGGGAGGAACCAGGGATTAACTGTAAATTGGCACTGGAGATTTTACTGGGGTAATGGAAGTATTCCGAAACTGGATTATGGTTATGTCTGCACAACTCAATGAGTTTAGTAAAAATCATTACATTTAAAATGGGCAGTTTGGGGGTGCCCGACTCAGTCAGAAGAACAAACTCTTAATCTTGGGACTGTTTGAGCCCCATGTTCAGTATAGAGAATAATTGTTTTTAATGAGCAGATTTTATACTATATAAATTATACCTCAACAAAGTTGCTTTTTATAAAATTAGCAATGGCTATCTTCACCTAACAGTGTCATGGGTCATTTTTTCCCCAGTTTCACTTTTGAAAATGGTTTTTATTTTTTTAATTTTTTTTTTAAAGATTTTATTTATTTGATAGGGAGAGACACAGTGAGAGAGGGAACACAGGCAGGAGGAATGGGAAAGTCAGAGCAGGCTTCCCCGCCCCCAGCAGGGAGCCCGATGCGGGCTCGATCCCACGACCCTGGGATCATGACCTGAGCTGAAGGCAGACACTTAACGACTGAGCCACCCAGGCGCCCCTGAAAATGGTTTTTAAAAAAGGTTTTGTTTATTTTTTTTAAGATTTTATTTATTTATTTATTTATTAGAGAGAGAGAGAGAGAGAGCGCGCACAAGCTCAGGCAGACAGAGTGGCAGGCAGAGGCAGAGGGAGAAGCAGGCTCCCTGCTGAGCAAGGAGCCCGATGTGGGACTCGATCCCAGGACGCGGGGATCATGACCTGAGCTGAAGGCAGCTGCTTAACCAACTGAGCCACCCAGGCGTCCCAAAAAAGGTTTTATTTTAAAAAACAAAAAAGAGTAAACTGCCAATTTATTGGACTTATGTATAATTATTTTTTAATTGATGTCATGATCCACTGATGGGTTGACACACAATTTTTTTTTAAAGATTTTATTTAGTTATTTGACAGACAGAGATCACAAGTAGGCAGAGAGGCAGGCAGAGAGAGAGGAGGAAGCAGGCTCCCTGCTGAGCAGAGAGCCTGATGCAGGGCTTGATTCCAGGACCCTGAGATCAGGACCTGAGCTGAAGGCAGAGGCTTTAACCCACTGAGCCACCCAGGTGCCCCTGGACTTATGTATAACTAAAAGTAAACAGTAAAGACAATGGGATTCTCCTCTGAATAAAGTACTTGACCTTCATGATACTTACTTTGTCTGCTTATATTTTTATTATTTCATTCCTTAACAAGTTTCTAGATAAAGAGTTATTAAACAGCTGACTAAGTGATTCAAAGTTGAGTGAAAATATTAAATGTCCCACATAAATTTTTCTAAATATCCTGTCAGAGTTAATACTGTGATATGAAAATTTTATAGATTGTTTTTTACAGTCTTTCCTGGATGAGAAGGTAACACAGGCTATATAGACCTATGTAGTTATATCAAGTCTAATAAGCAAAACAAAAATACCAAAAGAACATAAACTTTTTAAATACTTGGTCCCAGTACCCTTTTAAAAGAACTTTTTCAAGAGACTCACACACACTAAAACCTCAGAATAACTACTGTGTAGATTTATGAGACAGAAATTAGCCAAAGACTGCATTTGACTGTTACAACACATACATGGTATACTCTATAAATGGAAAAGCAAATCAAACTGGATCTGAAAAGTTAGGATAAAGGGAACTTGTATTAGTTTTCTAGGGCTGCGTTCACACATTATCAGAAACTTGATGGCTTAAGATAACAGAAATTGTTCTCACAGTTCTGGAGCCCAGATATCTGAGCTATACTATCTCTGAAGGCTCCAGGAAAGAACCCTTCTTGCCTCTTCCTAGATTCTGGTGACTACAGGTGTTCCTTGGCTTATTTATGACAGCATAACTCCAATTTCTACCTGCATTTTCACATGGCCTTCTTCCTTCATGGGTCTTCCTGTCCTTTCCTCCACTTATAAGGACACCAGTCACAGGATTTGGGACCCACCCTGAATCCAAGATGATTTCATCTGGAGATCAACTAATTAAATCTGCAAAGATCCTATCCCAAAAAGGGACTAGGGCAGTTGTTTATTAACTACATGAAAGTTCGTTCTCTTAGGACCAAAAAAAAAAAAAAATCACCAAAAAACACTAACAACTCAAATTTAAAATTATTTTGTACATTCTCAGTTGGAAATATCCTATCATTTTAGTTGTGTCCTTTTCTCAGTAGAAAGTATCCTATTATATCATCAGGAAATTCTATCATTAAAAAATTATAAAATATATATAAGGGGTTGGATGAAAATGTTTTACTTTAACAACTTATTTCCCAAAGGTTATTTCTCTCCTGGTGTTGTTCCTCATAATGGTGAATGCCCTCTCTAACAACCTGTAGCTCTGGCAACTACTCTGTTTTCATACAAGCAACCCACCAGCAAATTCAGTGGACTCCTTTAAAATATATTCCAAATGCAACCAATTCTCATACACACACACACACACACACACACACACACACCACCCACCCCCCCACCCCGCCAGCCTAATCTAAATCACTACCAGTGAGCTCTTTAACATGTAAATCTGCTATATCACTCTCTTATACAAAACTCTGCAATGGCTTCCATCACAGATATGATAAAATCCAAAGTTGCTCTCCTCTTCCATCCCTCTTACTCTCCCCTCAGTCACCTAAATCTTTCAACCTGGAAAAGCACCAACCATATACTGTCTTACTGTTACCTCTATTTCATCCATGTACCTAAAAGGCTGAATTTCTCTGTTCTGTCAATGTCTCTGCTGAAATGTCTGCTGAAATGTCACCTCAGAGAAAGGCCTTTCCTGACCACCTTATCTAAAATTGCACTCCTGGCCCATTCTCCCTTTACCCTTCTGAACTACTGCTTCAGAAAATAACAATCTGACAATCCATGTTAGTTTGTTTTTTACTTTTAGACTCAATAAACTAGAAAGTAAGTTCCATGAAACTATGTTTGGTTCAGTGCCATATGCCCAGCACTGGAATAATACCTAGCATACCAATAGTACAAACAGTATCTAAATGAAAAACATATCTAACTTTGAATGGCAACAATAATTTTTTCATGCATTTTCCCTTTTCAAATATCCCTTCCTTCACTTTGTAAGGTATATTATGAGAAATGTTTCCCCAAATTATTTCCCATTCACAATACATTTTTATTCTGCTTTGAAAAAACAATTACCAACAGACGTTCCTCTCTACAAGTTAAATATTACCAGGAGAGACAACCAGTTGCTTGCCATTAGATGGGATGGGAAACAAAGAGCTAGTAAGCAAATAGTCCTGTGATTTGATACCAACTGCTCCTTATTTCTGCCTTTCTTCTTCCTTCACTGCCAACAGCACTGCTTTCTCCAAACACAATCACTAATCTGGAGAATGGTCTCATGTTTATGTATGGCTATTTTATCTACTGTATTATATCTATACCTTACCAGTAATTAGGGCCTTTCTTTCCCTTTAATAGTGTCCCAAAGTAAATTCCAAGGAACAATGTTTCACAGAGGTGTTAAGAGACTCTGAAAAGGGTCAAATAAATTAAGAAAAACTTCAATAAGCAGAACAGAGCAGATATCTTTCTTAAAAGACTTTCCAGAATCTCAACTATGTTAATGTGCATTCTAAATCTTCACAATGGAAAGAATATACACTGAGACTCAAACTTACTCAAACAGAATCTTTCATCAATCATTTCATTTCACTACTCTTTCTTCCTAGCTATCTCAAAAATTCTGGCAGTCTGACTTACTGAAAACACCTTTTATCTTAGATATTGAGGAAGGTTTAAAGGAGATTTGCTAATGGATTTAAATTATAATTAAAATGTTCACTGCAGCATATTATTTGGGAATAAATCACTTTTTTTTTTTTCACAAAAGGTGAGGAGTAACAAAATTTGGTATTACCAAAAGTAGCATAAAATTGGAGGTCAACAGCACTCAAGTAATTCCCCTCCACCCAAATATCCCTTTTTTATAACACTGCTAACCAAAATAAGGGTAGGACTGCAGGTATAGTAGGAAGTTCTGTAAATTTTTAGAATAAATGTTATATCTACATTTCTGGGGGTAACTATAATTACAGGTAACAGACTCTTAAATAAACTAAATCAGTAGGATCACTTTAGAATACAATAAACAACACAAATTCATACGCTGTCTGATGCAAAAATTACTTCCCTCAAAAGTCCTCTTTTTCTCCATTCTCCCATTCTCTCAAGGGATTCCACCCTTATGAATGCCCCTGCATGCCTCCCTTGCCTCTAAAATCTTCTTGTGGTCACCCTTTTCACTCCTATTCTGTATCAGTACCAGCCTCCAAACTTGAACTAGTTCATCTTAACATTTGCAGAATATCTTTGTCCATACCTGATGTTAGCAGCTGAAGTAGAACTAGTCATAGCCCTAACATCAAAGAAACTCCTGAAACTTAAGAGGCCTGACTGGAACAGGGCGTAAATGCACCCTCCCCCTGAGACAAACAATGCTACCTTCAAGTCAGATCTGCAACAATCCTAAATTCTTTGAAACTAAAAATAGCTCAGCTGTTGTCTCATCTGCCAGCAGATGGCCAGACTATTTTTAATTCAGGATTCTAGAGAGCAGGAATGGATCACGCTAAGCTAGGGCAGCCTATAAGCCCTCTGCAGAGTTGTCTTAGCTGCAGAAAGCTGTAGTGGGGCAGGAACCAAGAGAGGGCAACCTGGAGCTGTTTTTCGGCCCCTGGGCTTCACACTGATTGTAACAATGTAGACGTGAAGGTTTTTTGTTTGTTTTTTAACCATTCTGTACTTCAAAATGAAGTCTGAAATGTAAGATAATTTGATAAAAATTTTAAATAATCTGCACACCCCTTAAAGTTTTCATTTTTTTTTTTGTGAAAATAAAATAGAATTTCCTTTATGTAGTATCTTTGAGGATGAATTTTATTTTTAAGTGAAATCTCTTCTAATCTTGATAAGGTGTGCTAAAAGTTTTACTTTAACCAAAAAAAATCATTTTCTTAGGAACATGTGATTAACTGTAATTTTCAACAGTATTATTTATAGAAAAACTATTTATAACTGGCCATTGTTAAAAGGTAATGGAATTCTGAATACCAGTGCTCTGAAATCTCCCCACATGGCAATAAAATGATTTTAAAACACAAAAGGATTCAAAGTCTGACATATTATATACTTTTCTGTTTATTGTCTGTCTCCATTCAGCTCCTTGGTAGGTGCTCAATAAATATTTGGGGGTGGGGAGGACAAAGAATGCAGGCAGGTGTATTTAGAAGGGTTATTTAGAAAGTATATTTAGAAGGATTATAACACTTAGTTCTATGCTACCACCATCCAACTCCTACCCACTCACAACCTAATCTAGATCAGGGATGACCACACCAGTCCTTTCCAGTTTACCATTCCTGCTTGATGGCCACAGCGATTATCAAGAGACTAAAGTGGGTCTGGATTCTCAATAATGAAGAGAAAAGAGGAGACTTATAATAGTTTCCAGGGACAATACATATTTGAAGACACCATCTTACTCTAAAACATTACACTTTCTGTAAAAATGAAAGGGGTTATCCCTACCAATTTGTGATAATGTGCAAAGTCCATCCATCAGGGATCCACTATCTTAAGGTTGTTCAATGAGATTTTGCAGGAGACTAAATATAACTTTTATAAAATGTGAGAAAAAGCCCTATACAGCTTTAAAAAAGTATTGTGTTGCCTAGTCCTTGCCTGGGTAGTCACATTTCTCATAACAAGCTTCTGCTAACTATATGGAAGAGGCAGGCAAAAAAGTAAAACCAGCAAAATCTGCAAAAGACAATTCCCAGTACACCTAACACGCACTACTAAGTAGCTCCTAAATCTAGATACAGCGAGGACCAAGCCCTAAGCGCTCTAAAGATGCCAATCAAGAAGGGCAGGAATACTCAGTGCACAAGTTAACCAAACTGTATTCATGGTCATGGCACATTAGAGGAAATGTAACCTTACAATAATTAAGTTCAATATCCTGATTTACAAGGAAGGACACTAAGGCCCAGTGACTTGACTGCAATGTAACAGAACTGGGATTTAAACCCAGGATTCCCAATTCTCCTTCCACAGAACTCTCCATCAAACCACACTCAACTTATTGGCATTTTGGAGAGGAAAATATATATATATACAAAATACACTCCATTTTGTCGGTCTAATACTTATTATTTAGTATACTAAAAATAACATTAACATGGAAAATCTGGTCTCAGGCTAAAACTTTACTTTGCAGCTCTTAAGTCCTTTAACCTGCAAGTTATTTATAAACCTTCACATAATTCTTTTAAAAAACTCAAAATCATTTCTTCCCTCATCCCACCTCAATTTAATAATTACTCCTTTCAGGACCATAAATTCAATTTTTTTCTCTATGCAAGGTTTTCTCATACATCCAAAACAGTATTTCATTAGCTACAAGGATAAAAAGATGAATTTCTAATTCAGGAAGAGCTAAAGGACTAAACTTAAACCCACTATACTACAGATTCAAAAAAAATTTAATGAAATTTCTTCAGTAATATTTTTCATAGCATCACCTTAAAATAGCTTAAAAAGAAAAACAGTGTAGCTTACTGTGCCAAGTTTTAAAAAAAAGTACTCTATTTTAATAATTAGAAGGTCTTTCCTTTTACTTTTCCTTTTCACCCTTTACTTTAACACACATTTAAGTTTTCCGGATTTTTCCCCCTTCAAGAACACTTCTTCCAAAGCCCATTTAAACAAGCTCGATTTTCTTGTCAATTTCATATAGTCTATTTCTACTGCTATAAAATAAAAACAGAAGCATTAGGAATTAATCTTTGTGTTAAATGTCCTGGTCTTTCCATAAACGATTTCATCTTTAATGGATGCAATAGATCAGTGTTCCCCCTTTAATAATTCCTCATCTGCTTGTCCTCACTGTAGGTATTGTTTGGATTTACTCTGCTATGGGATTCAATACACTAGATCTCCTCCGTCTGAACTATAAATCAGAATACAAGCTTGAGAGCAGCTGCCACTGTCCAGACATGTGGCTGGTGGGTGTCATTGTCTTTTTCATTTTCCCCATTCCAAGCCCTCCCTTCCTTGTCACTAAAGCCAGCATATTTAAAGGTCCTTCCCTTCCTGGCTTTTATATCGCAACCCCCACCCCTTAACCTCTGGTCTTGTTCTTCCAGGTCAGCCCAGTCACATACAACATCTCTCTGTTTTTTCTGTGGCGGAGGCGGAGAGATGTCAGAGAGGGCTACACCTCTTGCAGACCCCTTCTCAAGACTGTCAACAAGGGAACAACTTCGGCCTATCTTCCAAAGTACCACACCAAAGGACAAAGTTATCAAAATTACGATACGGAACCCTTCCCACGCCCAATCTTGACAAATCTGCTCTAACCTCAATTTCTAAGCTAATAAACAACAGCCCATCTTCTGTTCATCACAAAGGGTGCTAGCCCGGCCGCATCGCACGGTCCACCAACAAAATCTCGTACTCTCAAATCAATTCCAGCCCTGCCGCGTTCCCGGAGCCTCGCTAACTGCCCTCCCTCCTCCACCCTGCCTCTGCCCCACATCCAGCCGAGTTACTGTCAACTCTAGCCGGGGAGCAAAGAGCTTCGGGAGAGCTCCCTGAGGTCAGTGACGCCGGCCTAATGCAGCCCCAGACGACCCCACCTCCCGTGGCGGCTTGCCGCGCCGCCCCCCCAACCCCCGGGGCCTCCTCCCCGCTCACCTAAAGCCACCTCGCACGCTTTGCGCAGCTGGGAGTGATGCGCCTTCTTCACTTCCTTGTCGGCCAAAATCTTCTCCAGGGCCCGGGTCAGGAACATGTTCTTCGTCTTCTTCCCCTCATACATGGACGCAGAGAAGGAGGCGGCGGCTCGTCCGACCCGCGGCTCCCAGCGACTGGAGGGGAGGAGGAGGAGGGGGAGGAAGAGAAGAGATAAAGAAGAGGGGGTGGAAGTGGGGAAGAGGAGGCGTGGAGGGCAGCGGCGGGATCACGAAGGGACAGGCAGGTGGGAGCAGCCGCGGTGCGGACGAGGGGCGCGGAGGTCTTCAACAGCCCTTGAGAGGCCGCCTCTTAAGGGCCGCGCCCGTCGGACCGCCGCTTCTCCCGGCCTGGGGTCGCTTCCCGGCCACCCCCCTCACTCGCCCCTCCGGCCCAGGGGCGGCGAGGGAGCCCGCCCGGGCGGCCGTCTGCCGGGAGTCGAGGGACAAGGCGGCGGCGGCGGCGACGTCTCAGAAACCCGGAGAGAACACGGCTGCCCTGGCTCCAGTGGGGATTAACACCCGCCGCGGCCGCGGACTGGCCTCCATCACCGCCGACCTGCCCCGGCCGCCATGTTGGGAGGAAACGACGCGTCACGCAGCGGCCGAACGGCTGCAGAGGAGGAAGCGGCGGCGGCGGCGGCGCTGCCTGCCCAGAGCTGCCGCGGCGCGGGGAGGCTGGGGGCGGAGGGTGGCGCGGCAGGAGAGGCCCGATACGCAGCGCTACGGTGGCCCGGCGGGGCCTCGTCGCCTCCTGCGTTCGCCTGCAGGGCGGCGTGGGGTGTGGCGGGCGCCCTGCGGCGCCGGGCAGGCACCTCGGGGCTGCTCCGCTGCGCGGCGGAGGACCCTTGGTACCCTAACTCCCACGGGGTGTAAAGGACGCCCAGCTACGTTGCTTGCACTTCTCCGACTTCCTGAAGGTCCTATTAGTGGAAGTGCAGTCCCTTCGGTTCCAGAGGTCACGGAAACACCCGCATCGCCCATTCTCAGCGGTACAGTGTTTCTACCTGCCGCGCTCGACTCTAAATTTCCTTACTAGTTGTGCAAAACTGCTATCCAGGACCGTGCCCGCGCCCTCGGACTACCTCAAGGAGGAGTCTCTTGTAGGAAGAGTAAACTAAAACCAATTTGACATGGATTCAGGCATGTTTCACTTTTTTTTTTTTTTAATCTCTGTAGGATAAATCAGTAAACTATAGATTTCAGATTCCTTCTGAACTGAGCCTGAAGTTAAGCCAACAGGTAAATATTTCGGGTTGATGAGGTCCATTAGAGCTCCGTGTTTCTGTGCTTTTAATACTAAGATGCAGTGAGGACATAAAAACCAGTTTAAGAATAGAAAAGCTTTAAATACAGATTACCAGAAACATGTGACCATGTGTCTACTTTGATATCAAAGAATAATTAAAACTTCTACCGTGTTTAATTCAGAGCATGCGATTATGAAGAATGCCATAAAATATATGTGAAGAATTGATACAGTGATTTAGGTGCAGGCCTGCAAGTTCAAGCTACTGTTTCCCAAATTGTTAGAGTGTCTCTCTCACTTCTGGTCTGTTCTATTGCCTTGAGTAGGGACTTGTCCTAATACAATCATCCAAACCCACAAATGGAGGGGCTGTGAAGTGCCAAGATTTGGGACATGCTAAAAACCAAGAGAAATAAAAATGGAAACCTTGAAGGTGACCCTGAATTAAAATAAAAACATAGATTAATTTTTAAAACTGTGGTGTTTAATTCTGAGAAACAAATAAAATACACTAATTTTATTTAAAGACTATTTCTAGATTCCTGAGGATTGGAGATTCAATATACTAGATCAGACATAATTCTGATTTCTGTGTACACTCAAAGATTTAAAAATTTTTTAGAACAAGCTCTATTTCTAATTTATATTTATTTCTTCATTATGCCAGGGTGCAAGGTAATGTTGAAAGTGCTAATCACCAAATGTATTTACTCTTCTTCCTCAGTACAGAGATATATTATATTCCCCAGCCTCCCTTGCAATTAGGTGTAACCATCTAAATTTAGCTCATTAAAATAATAATAATTCCACAATCAATCTTTCATGCTGTTTTCCTTCTGTGGCCACATGCTAAAGATGGAAGAGCACAAATTAGAAGGAGCCTGAGTCCCAGAATTACCACTTGGAAGGGAGCCATCTACCCATCATGAATATTTGTTTCGGACTTTGCATGAGCAAAGTAAATTCTTCAGTTATGTTTAGCAGCTAGCTTTGTCCTAAACAAAATATTTGGCATTGATACAACAGATCTCAGAGCTTAAAGAGCCCAGAGTCTCCTGCATAACACATATCAAAATCTGTAATCATCTTGTCTGCTTATTTGTTTATTGATTGATTATGTTTCCCTCATAAGAGCAAGGACCTCATCTGTCTATTCACTTCTCTATGCCTAGCATCTAGTATAGTCACTAGCATAGAGAAGATCTTTAGAATGAACTTGAATAGAAACTTGGATGAATGAAAGATACTGGACTAAGTCAAGAATGATCCTTGTGGAATGATCCTGTGGAGCTTAGCATATATTGTAAAGAAAAAGAATACTAAACAAGTAAATCACTACTGAATATATAAATACAAATGTGTTAAGTATGATTACAAAATAGAATGCTATGAGGAGATCTTTAGATTTTGGATTCAGGGTTGGCTATCATAAAGAAGTAACATTTAAACTGAAACATGAAGGAAGAGTAAAAATTAACCAAGCAAAGACAGGCAATCTTCGGGGGTAAGGGGGAAGTTTGGCAAGTTTCAGAAACCAAAACAAGGCAGTGTGGCTGAAAGTTATCAAGGCAAAACCGTGCCAGTAAAGATAAAAGAGGGAACTAGGCGCCAAACCATACAGAATCTTATAGGCCATGGAAATAATCATTCTAATAGCAGTAGAAACCTATTGAAGGATTAAGTAGGGAGTGAAGTAAAAGTGGGAATTTAAAAGTAGTCCATCTGTTGTATGGAGAATGGATTGGAAAAGGACAAGAGTGGATGTAGGCAGAAAGTGAGAAGGTGATTACAACAGAGCATCATGGAGTGGGCTGGGGTCCAGAACCAACATGCAGGATTTTAGAGCTCATGTCCTGCACAAAGATGGCAAATGGGGCTGAAGTCCAGTGCCAACATCAGCCCAGGAGAAGGGAATCCTTCCCTTGTATAACTTGTATAAACATTAGACCAGTGGTGTCTGAGTGGTGGCCATGGGGATGGAGCAAAGTGGACAGATTTGAGATACATTTTGGTAGCAGAATGAACAGGACTTAGTAATGAACTGGAGTGAAGATAAGAGGAAGAAAGAAGTCACAAATGAATGTCATGTTTCTGACCAGAGCCAGAGAATGAGTAGAACTGCTGTTTGTGGAGATGACCTAGACTGGGATAGGAAAAAATTTGAGGGCAAGGACACAATTTTTAGTTTTAGAAGAACTGACTGCTCTGAGATATGACCTAACCCTCTCAAAAGGAATGGCATGCATCCTTTCTCCTAGAGGACAATTCATCTTCCTCCTCTGCTGAATTTAGGACTTCCACCCAAAGTGGGTAGTGATGGGGGCAGGCGGTATGCAGCCTTGGGAGGTAGACATTGTCACTTAACTTGAAATTCAGTACAATAACTCTGACCTGCCTGGAACAACAACAACAACAAAAAGATAGGACTTTAAAAGAAAGATGTCCTTGGAAGAAAAGGGGGGCAGATAATATTTTTAGTCTGTTATTCACAAGGATGGGGGAGATGGGGAAGGGGAAAGGGTTGGAGCGTACCAGGCTCAGGCAATTTTTACACAAAATTTAAGTGTATTTCCATGTTCATGTTTCCTTTATTATTATTGCTGCTTGATGTTTATCTAGCCTATTTAAATAAATTCAATCTCAGTATTAACTTGCATTTGACTCATTGCTATTTTTAAAACATTTGAATTCTTCTGAAATGCCTATGATTCTCTAAATTTTAAAATATGGTTTTCTTATACGATTGTTTTTCCCGAGTCCATTTTTACCCCTCACTCTACAGTCTCACCTTCTATCACTTAATTGCCCCTCATCATTTTCTCTTTCATCTATAACTTTGCTGTGGTGGCTGCCTTTTCTCTTTGGATAATATTCCCCCTTTGATTCCAAAGAGTCAAATAATATCAAACAATAAAAGACTTTGACCTGGGTTTTAGCATCTCGGTTGGTGTGCTTTATCATCATCCTTTTATTTATTTCTAATTTAAAAAAAATTATTTATTTATGGGGGGGCATCAATGGGGGAGAGACAAAAGGAAAGGGAGTGAGAATCTCAAGCAGACTCCCCACTGAGCCTGATGTGGGTCTTGATCTCATAACCCAACATCATGACCTGAGCCGAAATCAAGAGTCCAACTTAACCAACTGAGCCACCCAGGCACCCCATCATCCTTTTAAATATAGATAGAAGTTCAGTGCAGCATGAAAATTAAATAAAATTTGAATATAATTTTAATTAAGGCTTGAGCACATCTGATTGCAGTTAAAAGCCAATATTCAGCGGACCGTGAAACTATCCAGTGAATAAAACTTTGTTTCAAGGCTGAACAAGCAGGTTAACTTTACCAAAGATAATCTGCAATTACAGGGGCCACAGTGGAGAACTTTTAACCTTCGTAGGGTTATCCATTTCCGTACGAGGTGCCCTAGACAAAAAAGGGATCTCAGGCAAGCACTCACGATAAAAGGGAGAGGGAAAATTATTTTTCCTACCCTACATTTCTCCTGACCAGGATAGTACCTGCTTGGACATTGTACTCACTCCAGAGCCTGTGGACAGGATCCTGGGAAAGCAGGTAGAAGCTCACAAAAGGGGGAGGAGTCAAGATGGCAGAGAAGTAGCAGGCTGAGACGACATCAGGCAGCAGGAGATCAGCTAGATAGCCTATCAAACCATTCCAAACACCTACGAATCCAACAAGAGATTGAAGAGAAGAAAAACAACAATTCTAGAAACAGAAAATCGACCACTTTCTAAAAGGTGCACTGAAGACTGGGGCCCCTAGCTCTCAGCTCCTCTGAACCGGAGATTGGGAGGCCGCCATTTTCATTCCTGTCCTCCAGAACTCTACAGGGAACAAAAGCTCCCCAAAGCGAACCTGAGAGGATTACTTAGCCCGGCCCCTGATAAGGGCAGTGCAATTCCGCCTGGGGCAAAGACACTTGAGAATCACTACAACAGGGCCCCCCCCCCCCAAAAGATCAAAGAAATCCAGCCAAGACCAAGTTCACTTAACAAGGAGAACAGCGGATTCTTATCTGGACAAAATGACAAGGCGGAAAAACTCACCACACAAAAAAAAAACAGGAGGCAGGACCGAAGGCTAGGGACCTAATCAATACAGACATTGGTAATATGTCAGATCTGGAATTCAGGACGATGATTCTCAAGGTTCTAGCCGGTCTCGAAAAAGGCATGGAAGATATTAGAGAAACCCTGTCAGGAGAAATAAAAGCCCTTTCTGGAGAAATAAAAGAACTAAAGTCTAATCAAGTTGAAATAAAAAAAGCTATTAATGAGGTACAATAAAAAATGGAGGCTCTTACTGCTAGGATAAATGAGGCAGAAGAAAGAATTAGTGATATAGAAGACCAAATGACAGAGAATAAAGAAGCTGAGCAAAAGAGAGACAAACAACTACTGGACCACGAGGGGAGAATTCGAGAGATAAGTGATGCCATAAGACGAAACAACATTAGAATAATTGGGATTCCAGAAAAGAAAGAGAAATAGGAGCAGAAGGTATACTGGAGAGGATTATTGTAGAGAGAATTTCCCTAATATAGCAAGGGGAACAAGTATCAAAATACAGGAGGTGCAGAGAACACCCCTCAAAATCAATAGGAATCGGCCCACACCCCGCCACCTAATAGTAAAATTTACAAGTCTTAGCGACAAAGAGAAAATCCTGAAAGCAGCACGGGACAAGAAGTCTTAACATACAATGGTAAAAATATTAGATTGGCAGGAGACTTATCCACAGAGACCTGGCAGGCCAGAAAGAACTGGCATGATATATTCAGAGCACTAAACGAGAAAAACATGCAGGCAAGAATACTTTATCCAGCTAGGTTATCATTGAAAATAGAAGGAGAGATTAAAAGCTTCCAGGACAAACAAAAACTGAAAGAGTTTGTAAACCCCAAACCAGCTCCACAGGAAATATTGAAATAGGGTCTCTCTTTGCTTAGAGGACCCCTAAGTATTACCAGAAAGGAACAGAGACATTATACAGTAACAATCACCATACAGGCAATACAATGGCACTAAATTCATATCTCTCAATAGTTACCCTGAATGTAAATGGGCTAAATGCCCCAATCAAAAGACACAGGGTTTCAGAATGGATAAAAAAACAAAACCCATCCATATGCTGCCTACAAGAAACTCATTTTAGACCTGAAGACACCTCCAGATTGAAAGTGAGGGGATGGAAAACAATTTACCATGCTAATGGACATCAGAAGAAAGCTGGGGTGGCAATCCTTATATCAGATCAATTAGATTTTAAGCCAAAGACTATAATAAGAGATGAGGAAGGACACTACATCATACTCAAAGGGTCTGTCCAACAAGAAGATCTAACAATTTTAAATATCTATGCCCCTAACATGGGAGCAGCCAACTACATAAACCAATTAATAACAAAATCAAAGAAACACATTGACAAGAATACAATAATAGTTGGAGACTTTAACACACCCCTCACTGAAATGGACAGATCATCCAAGCAAAAGATCAACAAGAAAATAAAGGTCTTAAATGACCCACTGGACCAGATGGACATCACAGATATATTCAGAACATTCCATCCCAAAGCAACAGAATATACATTCTTCTCTAGTGTCCATGGAACATTCTGCAGAATAGATCACATCCTGGTTCATAAATCAGGTCTCAACAGGTATCAAAAGATTGGGATCATTCCCTGCATATTTTCAGACCACATAGCTCTGAAGCTAGAACTCAATCACAAGAGGAAATTTGGAAAGAGCACAAATACATGGAGACTCAACAGCATCCTTCTAAAGAATGAATGGGTCAACCAGGAAATTAAAGAAGAATTGAAAAAAAACATGGAAACAAATGATAATGAAAACACAAGGGTCCAAAATCTGTGGGACACAGCAAAGGCAGTCCTGAGAGGAAAATATATAGCGATACAAGCCTATCTCAAGAAACAGGAAAGGTCTCAAATACACAACCTAACCCTACACCTAAAGGAGCTCGAGAAAGAACAACAAAGAAAGCCTAAACCCAGCAGGAGAAGAGAAATAATAAAGATCAAAGCAGAAATCAATGAAATAGAAACCAGAAAAACAATAGAACAAATCAATGAAACTAGGAGCTGGTTCCTTGAAAGAATTAATAAGATTGATAAACCCCTGGCCAGACTTATCCAAAAGAAAAGAGAAAGGACCCAAATAAATAAAATCATGAATGAAAGAGGAGAGATCACAACCAACACCAAAGAAATACAAACAATCATAAGAACATATTATGAACAACTCTATGCCAACAAATTCGACAATCTGGAAGAAATGGATGCTTTCCTAGAGACATATAAACTGCCAAAACTGAACCAGGAAGAAATAGAAAACCTGAATAGGCCCATCACCAGTAAGGAGATTGAAACAGTCATCAAAAATCTCCCAACAAACAAAAGCCCAGGGCCAGATGGCTTCCCAGGGGAATTCTACCAAACATTTAAAGAAGAATTAATTCCTACTCTCCTGAAACTGTTCCAAAAAATAGAAACGGAAGGAAAACTTCCAAACTCATTTTATGAGGCCAGCATCACCTTGATCCCCAAACCAGACAATGATCCCATCAAAAAAGAGAATTACACTTACTATGTTTTTATTTAAAAAAAAAAAAAAGTAAACTACTATTGTCCCTAAATGCATCTATTTCTAATATGATCTTTGTGTTTTTTCTAAAATATGCTAATAAATAACATATTGTTTAATCAAAAAAAAATTTTTTTTGATTACAGAATACAGAGAATTACAGACCAATATCCTTGATGAACACAGATGCTAAAATTCTCACCAAAATACTAGCCAATTGGATCCAACAGTACATTAAAAGGATTATTCACCACGACCAAGTGGGATTTATTCCAGGGCAGCAAGGTTGGTTCAACATCCGCAAATCAATCAATGTGATACAATACATTAACAAAAGAAAGAACAAGAACCATATGATACTCTCAATAGATACTGAAAAAGCATTTGACAAAGTGCAACATCCCTTCCTAATCAAAACTCTTCAAAGTGGGGACGCCTGGGTGGCTCAGTTGGTTAAGCGGCTGCCTTCGGCTCAGGTCATGATCCCAGCGTCCTGGGATCGAGTCCCGCATCGGGCTCCTTGCTCGGCGGGGAGCCTGCTTCTCCCTCTGCCTCTGCCTGCCTCTCTGTCTGCCTGTGCTCACGCTCTCTCTCTCTCTAACAAAAAAAAAAAAAAAAAAAAAAAAAACTCTTCAAAGTGTAAGGATAGAAGGCACATACCTCAATATTATCAAAGCCATCTATGAAAAACCCACTGCAAGTATCATTCTCAATGGAGAAAAACTGAGAGCTTTTCCGTTAAGGTCAGGAACACGGCAGGGATGTCCGCTATCACCACTGCTATTCAACATAGTACTAGAAGTCCTAGCCTCAGCAATCAGACAACAAAAAGAAATTAAAGGCATCCAAATCGGCAAAGAAGAAGTCAAACTATCGCTCTTTGCAGATGATATGATACTATATGTGGAAAACCCAAAAGGCTCCACTCCAAAACTGCTAGAGCTTGTACAGGAATTCAGTAAAGTGTCAGGATATAAAATCAATGCACAGAAATCAGTTGCATTTCTTTACACCAACAACAAGACAGAAGAAAGAGAAATTAAGGAGTCAATCCCATTTACAATTACACCCAAAACCATAAGATACCTAGGAATAAACCTAACCAAAGAGGCAAAGAATCTATACTCAGAGAACTATAAAGTACTCATGAAAGAAATTGAGGAAGACACCAAGAAATGGAAAAATGTTCCATGCTCATGGGTTGGAAGAATAAATATTGTGAAAATGTCTATGCTACCTAGAGCTATCTACACATTTAATGCAATGCCTATCAAAATCCCATCCAATTTTTTCAAAGAAATGGAACAAATAATCCTAAAATGTATATGGAACCAGAAAAGACCTCGAATAGCCAAAGGAATATTGAAAAAGAAAGCCAAAGTTGGTGGCATCACAATTCCAGACTTCAAGCTCTACTACAAAGCTGTCATCATCAAGACAGTATGGTACTGGCACAAAAACAGACACATAGATTAATGGAACAGAATAGAGAGCCCAGAAATAGACCCTCAACTCTATGGTCAACTAATCTTCGACAAAGCAGGAAAGAATATCCAATGGAAAAAAGACAGCCTCTTCAACAAATGGTGTTGGGAAAGTTGGACAGCCACATGCAGAAAAATGAAATTGGACCATTTCCTTACACCACAAATGAAAATAGACTCAAAAGGGATGAAGGACCTCAATGTGAGAAAGGAATCCATCAAAATCCTTGAGGAGAACACAGGCAGCAACCTCTTCGACCTCAGCTGCAGCAACTTCTTCCTAGGAACAACGCCAAAGGCAAGGGAAGCAAGGGAAAAAATGAACTATTGGGACTTCATCAAGATCAAAAGCTTTTGCACAGCAAAGGAAACAGTCAACAAAACCAAAAGACAACTGACAGAATGGGAGAAGATATTTGCAAACGACATATCAGATAAAGGGCTAGTATCCAAAATCTATAAAGAGCTTAGCAAACTCAACACCCAAAGAACAAATAATCCAATCAAGAAATGGGCAGAGGACATGAACAGACATTTCTGCAAAGAAGACATCCAGATGGCCAACAGACACATGAAAAAGTGCTCCACATCACTGGGCATCAGGGAAATACAAATCAAAACCACAATGAGATACCACCTCACACCAGTCAGAATGGCTAAAATGAACAAGTCAGGAAATGACAGATGCTGGCGAGGATGTGGAGAAAGGGGAACCCTCCTACACTGTTGGTGGGAATGCAAGCTGGTGCAACCACTCTGGAAAACAGCATGGAGGTTCCTCAAAAAATTGAAAATAGAGCTACCTTATGACCCAGCAATTGCACTACTGGGTATCTATCCTAAAGATACAAACGTAGTGATCCAAAGGGGCACGTGTACCCGAATGTTTATAGCAGCAATGTCCACAATAGCCAAGTTATGGAAAGAACCTAGATGTCCATCAACAGATGAATGGATAAAGAAGAAGTGGTATATATATACAATGGAATACTATGCAGCCATCAAAAGAGATGAAATCTTACCATTTGCGACGACATGGATGGAACTAGAGCGTATTATGCTTAGCGAAATAAGTCAACTGGAGAAAGACAACTATCACATGATCTCCCTGATATTAGGAAGTGGAGATGCAACGGGGGTGGGGGTTAAGGTGGTAGGAAAAGAAAAAATGAAACAAGATGGGATCGGGAGGGAGACAAACCAAAAGAGACTCTTAATGTCATAAAACATACTGAGGGGGGTGAGGGGGGAGAGTGGTTGGGAGAGGGTGGTGGGGTTACATTATATGTTTAAATAAAAAAAGCTTAAATAAAAAAATAAAAAATTAAAAAAATTTTTGTTTTTCTAAAGTAAAAGTCTTCTTAATTAAAAAAAAAAAAGCCAATATTCGTTAACACCAAAAATAACATCATGTTCAATTGACTAAAAAAAAGTAGTCTTTTTCATGATCTCTAAATTCTATTAGCTTTCAAAACATTCCATCATCTGACCTTTCCGACTCTGCCAACTAATTTCTCTATAGTAATAAACATTTATATAGAGCTTAATTTGAGCCAGGCATAGTAACCCAAATGAAGAAGTTTCCATTATTATCCCTGATTTGTAGATAAAGAAACAGAGAGTTTAGACAACTTGTCCAAGTATACAATTTATAAGTCGTGGCGCCAGGATTACAGTTTGGAAAGTTTGGCTCCACAGCCCATAAGCTCTATTCCTTCTCTGAACAGTCTGTTATTGTAACCTTCCCTGCCTACTCTCTCCTCTCCTGAAATACACATGTAGGCACAGAAGTTCCAGCCCTTTCTTCCTGCAAATCTTCCTTCCCTCGCCACACCACGTACCCATACAAATACCAAGCTCTTCTGTACCTGGATGCCTTTGTTCATTTTTCAGCACCCACTATCACTTTCTTTTGTTCGCTCTCCTCACCAGCTTCCCAACTTTCAAAACGTCATTAAAACCATCACCTTCTAAGTTTTCTATCTCCAACAGCACCAGTCCCTCCCTCCTCTCCTTATAAAGCATCATCTACCTCACAGTTTATACCTAATTCTATATCCATAGTAGTGTTTAATGAGACCACATTTTTAAAGACCAGGGATATAAGGAAAGATTAGAGCAGGCAACTTAGTAAAAGTTGGGGGACAGTGATTAAATAGAACCATATCAGTTTTGCTGAGACCATATCCAAAGTAAGTCCAGTCTGCTTTCTTGCTTTTCATGTGAACAGGCTTATAAGTTAATGTGATATATTCCTCTTTTATCAGTCAGCTTCTTTTAATCTGGTTTATTAGGGAAATAACTAAGTAGTGTCTTCAAACTCAGAGGTTCTGCTCAATGTTCTGCAGAAAAACTGTCAATACACTGGACAGGGCAGACAGAGGAGAGCATGGTATATTGAAGAATTTGATTTACAAAGAAAACAGAAGCAGGCACATATTTATTAAATAAGAGACTACATTGTGGTATTTGATAATCACAGTGAAGTTTAAAAAAATAGAATGCTGCAGAGAGAAATTACAAATCTAGAGCAGGAAGTTGGAAGTAATAGAATTTTTTCATGAATTTTAAATAATCAATTATAATGTTTTATAGAGTAATAAAACTGAAAGCATTAGCACTTAAATTTCTTTAAAATATCTCTAAATTATATAATTCTGTAGAGGAGTGGAAAGTACTTACTAATAATCCATGATACTATTCTCTCTTTCCTGTATACATAGTTACATATTTTCCAGTAAAATCACACTGATGATAGCTACTACAAAGTAGGTGTTTACTTTATATGAATCCCTTGCCTTAACTCATTTAATCCTTAAAACAACTCAGCCATGTGTATGGTATTATTCCTCTTTTACAAATGAGGGGAAAAAATATTACGAAAGTTAATTGCCCAGGGTTACAGAACCAAATATATCTGTCACTTGTCAAAGTTCATGCATGCTCTTAAACACTGAGCTATCCTGTGTTTAGTTACATATTTGTATATATCCATTTGAAAATGCTTTTTCATTAATACTGTGCCAAAATTATTTTAAAGTAGGACCAACCATATCTTTTCTTTCCTTTGAAACTATTTTCACCATTAGTACACTGAAATAAATGGGCATTAATTTTCTGGAGGTCCTTTTTTTTAAATTAGAAATGGGAATTTTTATAAAAAGCCTGCCTTTTAAAGAAATTGAAATGTAGTTTGAAACTTTCTAGAAAAAGAAATCTCTAAGCCCAGTTAGTTTTACTCGTGAATTCTATAGACATTTAAAGAAGAAATAACACCAACACCATCTCTCTCAGAAAATAGAAGGTGGAACAATTCTCAACTTATTTTATGAGACTAGCATAACCCTGAAATCCAAACTCCAGAAGCAGTACAAAAAAGAACTACAGACCAATACCCCCTAAGAATATAAATGTAAAAATATAAAATATTGGCAAATCAAATTCAGCAGTATATAAAAAAATAATATGCCATAACTAAAGGAGGGAAGGTGGGGGTTCATCTTGGGAATGCAGACCTGTTCAGTATTAGAAAATCAAGCGATGTAGGGGCGCCTGAGTGGCTCAGTGGGTTAAAGCCTCTGCCTTTGGCTCAGGTCATGATCCCGGGTTCCTGGGATCGAGCCCCGCATCGGGCTCTTTGCGTTGCATGGGGCCTGCTTCCTCCTCTCTCTCTGCCTGCCTCTCTGCCTACTTGTGATCTCTGTCTGTCAAATAAATAAATAAAATCTTAAAAAAAAAAAAAAGAAAGAAAATCAAGCGATGTAATTGACCACACTGGGAAACTAAAAGTAATTATATGATCATATGAATTGATAGGAAAAAACATTTGACAACATTCAACATTTATTCATGGTAAAAGCTCTCAGCAAACATTCTCACCCTGATTAAGGACATTTAAAAAGAAAAAACCAACATCATACTCAGTCATGACAAAATTCAATGGTGAAACATTGAATGGTAAGATCAGAAACAAGGCAAGGATGTCCATGCTCACTACTCCTATTCAAAATCATACTGGAAGTTCTGGCCAATACAATAAAGCAAGGGAAAGAAAAGGGATGCAGATTGAAATGTGGGAAACAAGCTGTTCTCACTGACAGTCAACATAATTTTCTATGTAGAAAATCCAAAGGAATCTACCCAAACTCCTAGAACTTATGATAACTAAGTTAAACAAGGTCAAGATATAAAGTCAATGCATAAAAATCTATTGTATTTTTATACAATATCAATATACAATTGGAAACCAAAATTTTAAAAATACAATTTACAACAGAGTCAACAAATGAAATGTTCGACTATAAATCTAACAAAATATATACAGGATTCTATGCTGAAAACAAGATGGTGATGAAGGAACTCAAAGAAGACCTAAATAAATGAAAAGATAAAAGGTGAAACATACGGGGCGCCTGGGTGGCTCAGTGGGTTAAAGCCTCTGCCTTAGGCTCAGGTCATGATCCCAGGACCCTGGGATTGAGCCCCTCATCGGGCTCTCTGCTCAGCAGGGAGCCTGCTTCCTCCTCTCTCTCTGCCTGCCGCTCTGCCTACTTGTGATCCCTGTCCGTCAAATAAATAATAAATTTTTAAAAATCTTTTAAAAAAAAGGTGAAACATACAAAGTCACAAAAAATTTTTTAACTTTTTATTTTAATTTATTTTTTATTTTTATTAAATTTATTTATTTATTAAATTTATTTAATTTTAATTTAATTAAATTTATTTAATTTATTATTATTTATTATCATTTATTATTAAATTTATTTATTTTAATTAAATCTATTTAATTTTAATTTATTCAATTTTATTTATTAAATTTGTTTATTAAATTTATTATTTTTTATTTTTATTTTTATTTTTATTAAATAATTTTTATTATTTATTTTATTTTACTTTATTTTTTAACTTTTTATTTTAACTTTTTATTTAATTTTAATACAGTGTTATATTAGTTTCAGGTGTAGAATATAGTAATTTGACTGTTCCATACATCACTCAGTGCTCATCACAAGTGCACTCCTTAATCCTCATTACCTATTTAACTCATTCCCCCACCCCTCCTCCCCTCTGGCAACCAACAGATGGTTCTCTATAATTAAGTTTCTTGCTTTGTCTCAAAAGAATTTTTTTTTCCTATGATGAAAACTTTTAAGATTTACTCTCTTGGCAATTTTCAAATATACACTATAATATTATTGGTTATAGTCACCATGCTGTATATTACATCTTCATGACCTATTTATGCTGGAATTTTGTACCTCTTGACTCCCTTTACCTGTTTTGCCCATACCCTAACCCCCTCTACCCTAGGAACTTCCATTCTATTCTCTGTATCTATGAGGGTTTTGTTATTGCTATTGTTGTTTGTTTTGTTTTCTAGATTTCACATATAAGTGAGATCAAATAATATTTTGGTTTCTCTTATTTCACTTAGCATAATACACTCAAGGATCATCCCTGTTGTCAAACATTGCAAGATTTCATTCTTTTGTATGTCTGAGTAGTTTTCTATTCTGTGTGTGTGTATGTGTGTGTGTGTATACACATCTTCTTTATCTGTTCATCCTCAGATAAATAATGTGTAATGAACATAATATAGCATATATCTTTTCAAATTAGTATTTTTGTTTTCTTTGGATAAGTATTGAGAAGTGAATTTATGGATTGTATGGTAATTCTATCCTTTTCTATCTTTAATTTTTTGAGAAGCCTCAATTTTTGAGGAGCCACCAGGCTCCATACTGCTTTTCCATAGTGCTTCACCAATTTTCATTCCCACCAACACTGTACAAGGGTTCCCTTTTTCCACATCCTTGCCAACATCTGTTATTTTTTATCTCTCTCTTTTTATTAATAATAGCCATTCTAACAGGTGAGAAGTAGTGTCTCTTTGTGGTTTTGATTTGCATTTCCCTGATTTTTAGTGAGGTCAAACATCTTTTTATGTGCCTATTGGCCATGTGTAGGTCTTCTCTGGAGAAATATCTATTCAGATCCTCTGCCCATTTTTTTAACCAATTTTTTTTGCTATTGAGTTATATAGTTTTTTTTAATATATTTTAGATATTAATGTCTTACTGGATATATGATTTGTAAATACTCCCTCCCATTAAGTAGATCACCTTTTCATTTTGTTGATGGTTTTGTTTGCTGTGCAGATGCTTTTTATGTAGTCCCACTTGTTTATTTTTTGCTTTGATTGCCTTTGCTTTTAGAGTCAGTTCTATAAAGTCATCACCAAGACAAAGGTCAAGGACCTTACTGCCTATGCTTTCTTCTGGGAGCTTTATAGGTTTTCAGGTGTTACATTGGCATCTTTGAGTTAATTTTTGTGTATAGTCTAAAATTGTAGCCTAGTTATATTCTTTTGCATGTGGCTGTCCAGTTTTCCCAAAACCAAATATTAAAGAGAATGTCCATTCCCTATTACTTATTCTTGTTCCTTTGTTGTAAATTAATTGGCCAAATATACATAGTTTTACTTCTGGGCTCTCCACTCCTTTCCCGTTGATCTGGGTGTCTGTTTTTGTGTTAATACTGTTGGCAATACCATACTGTTTTGATCACTAGCTTTGCAATATAGTTTGAAATCAGGGAGCATAATGCTTCCAGTTGCGTTCTTCTTTCTCAAGATGACTTTGGCTATTTGAAGTCTTTTGTGATTCTGTGCAAATTTTAGGAGTTTTTGTTCCATTTATGTGAAGATGTCATTGGGATTTTCATGAGGATTGCACTGAATCTGTAGATTGGGTGATATGGATATTTTCACAAAATTAATTCTTCAAAGCCATGAGCAGTTAATATCCTTATACCTGTGTCCTCTTCAGTTTCTTTAATCAGTGTCTTATATTCTCTGGTGTGCAGGTCTTTTGCCTCTTTGGTAGAATTGATTCCTAGGCATTTTTTTGTTTTTGTTTTTTGTTTTTGTTTTATTGTGTTATGTTAGTACCATACAGTACATCATTAGTTTTTGATGTAGTGTTCCATGATTCATTGTTTGCATATAACACCCAGTGCTCCATGCAGTCCGTGCCCTCCTTAATACCCATCACCAGGCTCACCCATTTCCCCCACCCCTCTCCCTTCTAAAACTCTCCGTTTGTTTCTCAGAGTCCATAGTCTCTCATGGTTGTCTCCCTAGGTATTTTTAAATGCAATTATAAATGGAATTGTATTCTTAATTTCTCTTTCTGATACTTCATTGCTATTGTATAGAAACACAATAGATTTTTGCATGTTGATTTTGTACCATATAACTTAGCCAAATTCATTTGTTAGTTGTTACAGTATTTTGGTGGAATTTTTAGATTTTCTATATGAAAAACATACTGTCTGCAAATAGTGGCATTTTTACCTCCTCCTTACCAATTTAGATGCCTTTCATTTCTTTTTCTTGCCTAATCGTTCTGGCTAGAATTTCCAATACTATGTTGAATAAAGGTGGTGAGAGTGAGCATCCTTGTCTTGTTCCTAATATTACAGGAAAGGTATTCGGCTTTTCATTTTAGTAGGATATTAGCTGTGTGCTTAACATATATGGCCTTTATTATATTGAGGTATGTTTTCTCTCTATGTACCTTGTTGAGAGTTTTTAATCACAAATGAATATTGAATTTTTTCAAATATTTTTTCTGCATCTATTGAGATAATGATTTTTAGCCTTCATTTTGTTAATGTGGTCTATCATATTGATTGATTTGTGGATGTTGAGCTATTCTTGAATACCAGGAATAAATCCCATTTGTCATGATGTGTGATTCTTAAACATTATTGTCGAATTCAGTTTGATAATATTTTATTGAAGATTTTTTGAACCTATCATCTATATTCACCAGGGATATTGACCTGTGTCTACCCCCCCCCTTTTTTTTTTGTAGTGTTCTAGTTTTGACATCAAAGTAATGCTGGCCTTGTAAAATGAATTTGGAAGCATTCCCTCCTTTACAATCTTTTGGAATAGTTTGAGAAGGAGTATTAAATATTCTTTAAATATTTGGTAGAATTAACCTGTGAAGCCATCTGGTTCTGGAATTTTGTTTGTTAGGAGGGTTTTGGTTACTGATTCAATTTCATTAGTAGTAATCAGTCATTTAAATTTTCTACTTTTCCTGATTCATCTTGAAAGATTTTAGGTTTCTAAGTATTCATCCATTTCTTCTCCAATTTGTTGGCATATAGTTACTCATAATAGTCTCTTATGATCCTGTTTATTTCTGTCATATGAGTTGCAAATTCTCTTTCATTTCTGATTTTGTCGATTTGAACCCCCTCTTTTCTTTCTTGGTGAGTGTAGGTAAAAGTTTGTTGATAAAATCCAAAGAACCAACTCTTAGATCCATTGGTCTTTTTGAACTCTATTTCATTTACTTCTGCTCTAACTTCTTCTTTTAACTTTGGCCTTCATTTTTTATTATTTTTCTAGTTATTTTATGTATAAAGTCAGAATGCTTGAGATTTTTCTTGTTTATTTTTAAGATTTTATTTATTTTTTTGACAGAGAAAGAGAGAACAGGCAGGAGGAGTGCCAGGGAGAAGCAGACTCTCTGCTGAGCCCCCATGCAGGCCTCAGTCTCAGGGGATCATGACTTGAGCCTAAGGCAGATGCTTAACAGACTGAGCCACCCAGGTGCCTCAGTTTTTCTTGTTTCTTGAGGGAGGCCTATATCACTCTGAACTTCCCTCTTAGCTTTTGCTGCATCCCACAGATTTTCGTAAGTGGTACTTCCATTTTCATTTGCTTAAGGTATTTTTTAATTTTTCCTTTGACTTCTTCATTGACTCATTGGCTGTTCAGTAACATGTGGTTTAATCTCCCCATATGAAGGATTCTTATAGTTTTTGTCTTGTAATTGACTCCTAATTGACACCATTGTTGTTGGAAAAAGTGCTTATATGATTTCAATCTTCTGAAATTTATTGAGACTTGTTTTATAGCTTAACAGATGATCCATCTGGAGAATCTTCCATGTGCACTTGAGGAAAATGTTTATTCTGCTGCTTTTTGATAGAATGTTCCATATCTGTTAGACCAGATGTATGTCTAATGTATCATTTAAGGCCAGATTTTTCTTACTGGTTTTCTGCCTAGATGACCTATCCATTGATGTAAGTGGGATATTAATGCCCCCTATTATTGTGCCCTGTCAATTTTCCCCCTTATGTCTGTTAATATTTGCTTTTTATATTTAGGTGCTTTTATGCTGGGTACATAAATATTTACAAATGTTATGTCCTCTTACTGGATTGGCCCCTTTATATTGTGTAATAATCTTTTTTTTTTTGTATTTTATAACAGTCTTTGTTTTAAAGCCTTTTTTGTCTAGCTATAGCTACCCCGGTTTTCTTTCATTTGGTTTTTTTTTTTTTTCATCTTTTTTTTTCATCACCATTTGTCTGGAACATTTTTCTCCATACCCTCACTATCTTTTTTTTTCTTTCTTTTTTTTTTAAGACTTTATTTATTTGACAGAGAAAGAGACACAGCGAGAGAGGGAACACAGCAGGGGGAGGGAGAGGGAGAAGCAGGCTTCCAGCTGAGCAGAGAACCTGATGCAGGGCTGGATCCCAGGACCTTGGGACCATGACCTAAGCCAAAGGCAAACACTTAACGACTGAGCCATCCGGGTGCCCCATACCTTCAATTTCAACCTTGTGTTCCCTTACATATGAAGTGTATTGTTTATAGGAAGCATTTAGGTGGTCATTTTGTTTTTTTTAAATCCGTTCAGCCACTCTATGTCTTTTGATTAGAAAATAGTCCATTTGTGTTTAAAATAATTATTGATAGGTATGTACTTATTTACTTCTTAGTTCATTGTTTTCTGACTGTTTTGCAATCCCTCTTATTTCCATTTTACTTATCTTGCTTTCTTCCCTTGTGGTTTGATGACTTTCTTTAGTGATAAGCTGAAATTCTTATTTTTTTTAAAGATTTTATTTATTTATTTGACAGAGGGAGAGAGATCACAAGTAGGCAGAGCAGCAGGCAGAGAGAGAGAGGGAGAAGCAGGATCCCTGCTGAGCAGAGAGACTGATGTGGGTCTCGATTCCAGGACCCTGAGATCATGACCAGGGTCGAAGCCAGGGGCTTAACCCACTGAGCCACCCAGGTGCCCCTTAAATTCTTTTCTTATTATCTTTTGTGTATCTATTATAGGTTTTTGCTTTGTGGCTACCAGAAGGCTCACATATAACAGCCTTTAATGTATAAGTCTATTTTAAGTTGATAGCAACTTAAATTTGAACACATTCTAAGACTCTACATTTTTGTTCTCCCCCTCCCATGTTTTATGTTTGATGTCACATATTACATCTTTTTTATTTTGTGTCTACTTTAATTGATTATTATTAGTAGTAGTAGTTATTTTTACTGCCTTTGTCTTTTAACCTTCACACTAGCTTTATAAGTGATTAACCCATAACTTTACTATATATTTACCTTTACCCTTTAGATTTATACTTTCATATCTTTTCTTGTTACTAATTAATGCCATTTATTTTCAGCTTACACAAGTCTCTTTGACATATCTGGTAAGTCTAGTTTAGTGGTGATGAACTCCCTTGTCTTTTGCATGTATGGAAAACTTAATTTCTTCTTCTAATCTGAAAGATAATCTTTCTTGGTAGAAGGGTCTTCATTCTAGCACTTTAAATGAATTGTGCCACTCTCTTCTGGTGTACAAAGTTTCTGTAGAAGAATCCACTGGAAATCTTATCAGGGTTCTCTTGTATGTAAAAAGTTGTTTTTCTCTTGCTGCTTTTAAGATTCTCTTTAACTTTCAACTTCTTTTTTTTTAAGATTTTATTTATTTATTTGACAGAGATCACAAATAGACAGAGAGGCAGGCAGAGAGAGAGAGAGAGAGAGGAGGAGGAGGAAGCAGGCTCCCCGCTGAGCAGAGAGCCCGATGCAGGACTCGATCCCAGGACCCCGAGATCATGACCTGAGCCGAAGGCAGAGGCTTGACCCACTGAGCCACCCAGGCGCCCTCAACTTTTTAATTATAGTGTGTTTTGCTGTAGATCTCTTTGGATTCATCTCATTTGGAATTTTCCAGGATTCCTGGATCTGGATATCTTTTTCCTTCCCCAAATCAGACAAGTTTTCAGGCATTATTTTTTCAAGTAAGTTCTCTGCCCTCTTCTGTCTTCTCCTTCTGGGACCTCTATAATGTGAATGTTATTCTGCTTTAGGTCCCTTAAGCTGTCTTTACTTTTCAAATTCTTTTTTCTTTTTGCTGTTTTCTTTGGGTGAGTTCCACTGCCCTCTCTTCTAGATCACTGATTCTTTCCTCTGCTTCATCTAGTCTTCTGTTGAAATTCTCTAGTGTATTTTGGAATTCAATTATTGTCTTCTTCAAGCGCTGTGATGTCTGCGTGATACTTTCTTACATTTTCTGTCTCTTTGAAGTTCTTATCTATTCTTCTCATGAATTTGATGAGCATGTTTTTGACCAGGTTTTCTCCCTAAGTTTTATCTTGTTCTATATTTGGAACATATTCCTCTCTTCCTCCTTCTGCTTGCCTCTGTTTCTCTGTATGAAGTGAAATAGCTATGTCTCCCAGTCATAAAGGAGGGGCCTTGTATAGGAGATGGACCTTATCTTTCAACTTTGCTCTAACCTTGGTTTTCTTGCAAATCTTTGTAATTTTCTAAGGTCTGACTTATTCTTGATTGTTCCCAGTTGTTGAGGGTGTGCCAAGATTTGTCAGTGTTCCAAAGGGAAAGATTTCAGTCAGCAGATAGTTTTAGGCTGTTTGGAAGCTAGTTGTAGGCTGATTGGAAGCATCCAGTAGCTTTTAAACTATGCAAATATATATAATCCTATGGCACTGCAATCAGAAAACCTGCTGGTCTCCAGACCAGACAATCTGTTGGTGTCTCCGGGGTGACAGTTGGAAAAATTAGGGCTTCAAATGAGTGTATAAGATCCTTCCTGGGAGAGACAAGCAAGCTGAATTGAGGCCAAGGGAGAATGCAAAGATAGCCTACATTTTCTGAGAGGAGCTCTTTCACAGGAAGACTGGGTATTTTGGTCTGCTACCTATCTAGTGCTTTGGGTTTGGTGACCTTCTAAGAAATCTGTCTGATTGTAACAGTCAGGTGATACTCAGAAAAGCAAGCCCCTTTGGCCACCAGAGCAAGGCAATCAAGGAGCATCCTCTGTGTGTACTATGGGCACATGCTGGCTTTTGCATAGCTATGGGAGAGCACAGGGCTGTGGTGTGCCTATGTTGCACCCACTGGCTTTCACAGGGCCATAGGAGAGCATAAGGCTGGAATGTCTGCTGGCTTTAGCAATACGGCAGGAGAGCACAAAGCAGAAGTACGTCTGCCTGCATTATTCAGGTAGAGGGAGAGCATGAAAATAGTATGTAGCCTCCATCTCCAGAGAGTCTGAATAGGCTCCTGATGTTTTAAGATAAGCAAATAGTATCCTTCATGTACTGTGTAGGCACTTTTCAAACTTCTGCCTTTGTGCTGGTCCTGGGGCAAGTGAGTCCTATCTCAGTTTCCTAGCCCCTTGGGTCTTCAGATATGAGCCTTGTTGCTTTCAAATCTAGACATTATGGGGACTGGCTATTCTATTGTAGGTCACAAGGGTTGGAGTGTCTGATATGAGGCACAAACCCCACATTCTTATGGAAAAGAATGGATCTGTGCAATCCCTTCCAGTTGTGGGTCACTGTGCTGGTGCTGGGTTTTTGTTGAGAAGGCATCTCTGCTTCTTGTACCCACCCAGATGTTGCTCTTTTACACCCAGATATTGCTCCTTCACAACAGCTAGTTTTCAGGTCTTTTTATGAGGGAGTTATTTCATCTGTACATGTAGATTTAGGGTGTCTGTGGGAGGAGGGGAGTTCAGGATTTTCCTGTCATATTGGACTGCTCCCCTCCCCCAACAATTTTTTAAAAGAAGAAAAAAATTGGACAAATCATAATGCCCATCAGTCTTAATATAAAGTTGTGATAATTGAGACCCTTGTATTAACAAAGGGATAGACATATAGATAACAGAAGAAAATGAAAGTTCAGATGTCGACTCATAAAAATAGATTTTTGACAAAGGTGCAAAGGCAATTCAGTATAAAAGGATAGTCTTTTCAAGAAATGGTGTTGAAACAATTAAACACTCATATGTGGAGAGAAAGCCTTAGCCTAAAAGTCATATTTTATGCAAAAATGAACTCAAAATATAGTATGGATCTAAATATAAAGTGTAAACTATAAAACTTTCATAGGATAGGATAAAATCCTATAGAATTTTAGGATAAAATCTTCATGAGTTGGGGATAGACCAAAGTTCTTAGACATGACATCAAAACCATGATTCAGGAATGCCTGGGTGGCTCAGTGGGTTAAGCCTCTACCTTCGGCTCAGGTCATGATCTCAGGGTCCTGGGATCGAGCCCCATATCGGGTTCTCTGCTTGGCGGGGAGCCTGCTTCCCTCTCCCCCTCTACCTGCCTCTGTCTAGTTGTGTGTGTTCTCTCTCTCTCTCTGTCAAACAAATAAATAAAATCTTCAAAACCATGATTCATAAGAGAAAAAATTTGATAAATTAGATTGCACAGAATTTAAAATTTTGCTCTGTGAAAGACACTTAAGAGAATAAAAAGATAAGTTACAAAATAAGAAAATATTTGAAATCACATACCTGATAATTTACATTCAGAATACAAATTTTAGGGGCGCCTGGGTGGCTCAGTGGTTTAAAGCCTCTGCCTTCGGCTCAGGTCATGGTCCTGGAATCGAGCCCCACATCGGGCTCTCTGCTCAGCGGGGAGCCTGCTTCCTCCTCTCTCTCTCTCTGCCTGCCTCTCCACCTGCTTGTGATCTCTGTCTGTCAAATAAAATAAATTTTAAAAAAATCTTAAAAAAAGAAAAGAATACAAATTTTAAAAATTCTTAAAACTCGTTTAAAAAAACCATCTAATTTTAAAAATGGTAAAAAAAAAACTTTGGACATTCATTAAAGATATACAGTGGCAAATAAGCATGGGAAAAGATGTTTATTTCATTAACCATTAAGGAAATGCAAATTAAAACTACAATGAGATATTATTACACATCTATTAGAGTGACCAAAATTTAAAAAGCTGACAATATCAAGTGCCAGAAAGGATGCAGAATAATCTAAACCCACAATGCTGGCAGAAATGCAAAATGGTACAGAAATTCCTAGGAAACAGTTTGGTAGTTTCTTACAAAGTTAAACACTTAGCATGTGACTCAGCAATCCTACCCCCAGATATTTACACTAGGGAAATTAAAAGTTATGTTCACACAAAAACCTGTACACATGTTTATGGAAATTCTATTCATATTCACTTAAAATTGAAAATAACTCCTGGGATTTCATTGAATAAATGGATAAACAATGGTGCATCTATACAATGGAAAAGACCTTTGCAATACAAAAGAACAAATTACTAATATATGCAAGAACTTCGATGGATCTCAAAGACATTATGCTAAGTGAAAGAAGGCAGTTTCAAACTGTATTACACATTTCTGTGACATTCTCAAAAAGGCAACATTATAGGGACAAAAAAAAAAGCAGTGGTAATCAGCTGTTTTATGGGGAGGTAGGATATGTCTACAAAAGGATAGGGAGAGGGTAAGTTTTTAGGGGAAGTGGGAGGAACATTTTGTATCCTAATTATGGTTGTGGTTACATGAGTCTATACATACCTGTGTTTAAATTCATATAATTGTTAAGAAGTCAATTTTTCTTTTCTATAGTTTATAAAACCCTCTACTTCTAACATCACCATATATCAACTTTACTTCTATGAGGCTGAATTAAGATCTCACTGGATATAAGATAGAGATGACTAATTCTGGAGAACTAGGTAAGTAGAATTTAGGTAATGGAAAGAAGAATAGTTTTGCTATATCAAGCAGTAGAAAAATGCAAGTGGTATTCAGGAAGGTCTGGCTAGTAAAGAGGCTGTATCATATAGATATGCCATGAATGGAATTTTCTGAATCATTACACATGACTCCGCTCACATATAAGCAAGCAAGATTCTTAAGTGCATAAATAATTCCACTGCAATAAGTTACTTTTTTTGGAATTCTCATGAACACTTACATACTTTCAAAGCTTTTTAGTGATTCACCACTGTTTTTTTTTTATTTTATTTATTTATTTATTTAAGATTTTATTTATTTATTTGTTAGAGAGAGAGAGCGAGCACAGGCAGACAGAGAGGCAGGCAGAGGCAGAGGGAGAAGCAGGCTCCCTGCCGAGCAAGGAGCCCGATGCGGGACTCGATCCCAGGATGCTGGGATTATGACCTGAGCCAAAGGCAGCCGCTTAACCAACTGAGCCACCCAGGCGTCCCTCACCACTGTTTTAACATGAGTTACTGCAATTTCCTAACACACCACTCATAATTCCAAGGGAATCCCTTATTTACCTGAAGACATCAACATTGTTTTCTTTTTTAAATATCACCACTGAAATATAGCTAAGTCTTTTAATTTTTGAAATATTTTTTTAAAAGTATGAATTTATTATAGGAATGATAACAATTTAGTCTTAATCTTGCGTATAAATATGTTTCCTCCGTGGCTGGAAAACTGAATTATAATTTGTTTCCATTTACAGTTTTTAGAGTTGTCAGTTCCAATTATATTAATTTAAAATTATTTTTTGAGACTAGTTAAACAAACTAAGGTACATCCATTTAATGGCATGTTATAGTCATAGTAAAAAATAATGTACTGATATGAAACGATCTACTAGGTATAAAATCTCTATTAGGTATAAAAATAGTGAACTTCAGAATAGTAGGCAGTTTATTTGTGAAAAAATGCAGCAAAGTTTATACAAAAGCATACACATGTAGTTACTTAGTCTAAGTAAGTATATTTTTAGAAGAATACAGAAGTGGGGAGTTAGGTGTTCAGGGTGAGAAGAGGGGATATTATTGGTGACCATTTTATATCTTGAATCCTGTGAATGCATTGCCTATTACAAAAATCGATTAAAATAAAAATCATTCCCCTTCAAAACAAAGTATCTATGTGTTAAGAAAAAAAAAAAAAAGTAACTTGCCCAGAAAAAAGAAGAAGCAACAATTCAGTTTCCTTTTTGGTCCCGCATAGTTTCACTCAGTAGAAATGCACTGAAGAATAAATTTCTCATTGTACATGTTTGATGCAATTTTTGTTTTCCTTACACAAAAACTCTTAAGTATGTAGGATCCTTTGAATACCCTAATATCTTGCTAGTCAAAGTATTGTCCAAGGACCAGTAGCACTGGGAACCAGCTAGAAAAGCAGAATCCTTGTGCGCTATTGCTGACCTACCAAATCAGCATCAGGGCTTTAACAAAAGTCCCCCCAGGGCACTTATGTGTACCTTCAGATGTTAGAAGTACTGCTCCAGAAGGCAGGGTGGAGTTGCATGGAGACAGTGTCAACAGCCCTAGGATAGGCAAATCAGTGGTCTATCAGGGTCAAGAGAGAAAGGTCACTGAACAGGCTCTGGTGAAGTTTGTTGATGCACCAAAGAGAATCTTAGAAAGATCCTAGAACTGTGACAAATCACTAAATTCTACTCTTGCAACCAGTATTAACTAGAATTTAATAAAAATTGAAAGAGAGAAAGAAAAAAAGAAAGAAAGAAAGAGGAAGGGATGGAGGGAAGAAGGAAAGAAAGAAAAAGAAAGGAAGGAGGAAAAAAAAAGGAAGGAAGAAAAAAGAAAGGAAGAAAGATCTCAGAACCTAAGGTCAAAAGGGAAATCCTAGCTCCTGGGTGTAAATAAAAATGCAATTTATTTTCTATTTCATCTGTTAACAGCCCAACAATGCAAACAAAATCATCAGTGGAAACCCCAAGATACATCCATTAGCTGTTTTAAAAGCCAAAATAAACTAAAACTTTTGATAAGATTCATCAAGTCTTCCCACTTCTGGCCTTTCCCATTCTTACCACCATTTAGCCAAAGTAACAGGGATTTTCTTTGGAAATAGAAGTCAATTCATATTACTCCTACATTCAAACACTTTCCAGTGGCTCTCCTTTTTACTCAGAGCAGGAGTCAGAGTCCTAACACAAAACTACAAGGATCTATGGAATGCACCTACCCCAGTCACTCAACTAAGCTCTCCTAGGCTTGCTCAGCCCAGCCACACTGACCTCCTTGTTATCTCCTGAACTCGTCAAGTGTTTTCTGCTTCTAGATCTTTACTCTTGTTCCCTCTTCCTAGGATCCTCTTCTTTCAGATAGTCTATGGCTCACTTCCGTCAGGTCTCTGCTCAAGAGTCATCTGATAAGTGAGGCCTTCCCTGACACGTTACATAAAATAGCTACTCCGCACTCCTCTATCTCCCTCACTCTGTTTTATTTTTTCCCATAGCACTGGCCGCCATTTCTCATATACTTATTTGTTGTCTTGTTTTTTTCCTTTTTAGAATAGAAGCTCCTCAAAGGCTAGAACTTCAACTATTGCTAAATCTCCAGTGCCTAAAAGGGGATAGTTGTTGAATGAAGGAATGAATGAATGAGTGAATGAGTGAATGAATGAATAAAAGAACCAACAATTCATTCATTCTTACATCTACTTGGGTTGCCATAAAAAAATACTATAGACTGGGTGGCTTAAACAATAAAAATCTATTTCTCAGTTCCAGAAGCTGGAAGTCCAAGATCAAAGTGCTGGCCAATTTTATTTCTGGGGAGGACCCTCTTCCTTATAGATGGCTGCCTTCTCCCTGTGTCTTTGCATGACTTTTCCTCAGTGCATGGATGTGAGATCTCCACTCCCCACTTCTCATAAGGCCACCAGTCCTATCAGATAGGATCCCACCCTTATGACCTCATTTAACCATAAAAGTTGTATCTGCAAATAGTCATGTTGAAGGTTAGGCTTTCAACATATGAATTTTGGGGGGACATCATTTAGTCCATAGCAGATTTCACAATCAGTTTAGTTCCACCAGAGAAATTGCCCTGTTAGGCTGCATTTTCTTTTTATTTCTTACCCCATTCGATGCTGCACCTGGTATGTATTTTAACATGAATTTCCCTGAACAGAAATGCTGCAGACAGGGAATGCCATTTGATATGATCTTCCCTGGGTGCAGAGGTAACTCTGGACATGGAGATGTAACGGCTTATACCAGGTCTCTCACAGCCAATAGTTAGATGTCCCTGAAAGCGTATTTTTAAATATTGAAGAAGAAAAAAAAAGCATTCTAAGGGTTCGTTGCAGTTGCTTCTCAGTCCCTTATCTTCCTTGACTTGGAACTTGAATGAAATGCTTCTTTATGAAATGCAAGGTTATTGCAGCTGCTCTGAATTGCTGTGTGTCCATACCACAGAGCAGCGCAGAAATCTTTCCTGTTTGCCAATTGCTTCTGCAGTTGTGTATTAGGAACAACTTAGAAATACATTTAAGCAAACTGCCTTTTTGCAAGTATTGTAAATCTCCTTAACTGTAGGATTTTATTTTATTTATTTATTTTTTAAAATCCTTGTCACTAGAATCATCTATGGGCAGGCTTTTTATACAGATGCCAGACTGTTTCTTGACCAAATTCTAGACCAAATTCTACTCAGGCTCCTCTGAGTCTTCGCAACCAGGCCTCAACCTTGGCCTGTAAAACCCGCAGACCCTCTGTGTAAATTATTTCTTCCACTCCCTGCCTCACCCCACCCTCCACACAAAGAGTCTTCAAGAAACACTAGCATAGTTTCTAACAGCTCAAACCTGCTTCCCTGGGATGGTAACTGCAGCCCCCTTAGATTCCTGCTGGAGAAAGCTCAGTGCTGTCCAGGAGAGTTTGCTGTTTATTCTGGCCAAAACCTGGTGTTAGGCAGATAGGGCCTCAAAACCCTCTTTTAGAGCAGATGCTTTAGAAAGCTTGCAACTATAAATCTTTTCTCTGTCCCTTTGAGATGTAAATCTCTACCACCCAGAGTAGTGCTCTCAAGAGTCTTTCTTTGAAACGCAAATATTCAAAAAGCTAACTCTCACCCTATCTCACAGTACCAATGCGGGAGGAGGGAAGGGGCCACAGCAAGCTCTAATTTGCTCTACTGCCTCATCTTTAAAGATGGGATAAGGGGAGAAGTCTGGGGTTCCTGGGTGATTCAGTCCTTAAGTGCCAGGGCCTGGGATGGAGCCCCACTCAGCAGAAAGCCTGCTTCTCCTTCTTCTGCTCCCCCTGCTTATGTTCCCTCTCTCGCTGAGTCTCTGTCAAATAAATAAAATTTTTAAAAAAGAAAAGAAAAGCTGGTAACCTAGTCCATTCCATTGATGGAACATGTGACTCTTCATCTCAGGGTTGTGAGTTCGAACGCCATGTTAGCTGTAGAGATTATCTAAAAGTAAAAATCTTCTTTATTTTTTTTTAACTTTTTTTTTTAAAGATTTTATTTATTTATGTCAGACAGAGAGCAGGAGCGAGCACAGGCAGAGAGGCAGGCAGAGGCAGAGGGAGAAGCAGGTTCCCTGCTGAACAAGGAGCCTGATGTGGGACTCGGTCCCAGGACGCTGGGATCATGACCTGAGCCGAAGGCAGCCGCTTAACCAACTGAGCCACCCAGGCGTCCCTAAAAGTAAAAATCTTCTTTAAAGAAGATAGAAATTTGTTTCTCCTCAGGATAAGTGCCAGTTACAAACCCAGATGGCCTGTCCAATGGAAGCTTACCACTTCTCAGTGCCTTTCCCTTAACATACTTCAACTTTAAAAAGTCTCTTTCTTACCTTTTGCTTTGACAGAGTTGATTTCAGCTTATGCTGGACCTTCTTCCATATCTCAATGGTTATACTGAATAAAACCTACCCTTCCTGCTTTAACTAGTGTCCAGATTTATTTATCTTGTAAAATACCAGACCCAGAGATTTTGTCTCAGTGGATCTAGGGTAGGGCCTAGGTGTCAGGATTTTATAAAACCTTCAAAGAAGTGTCTTCGGACACAGTGTCAGGGTTGTGGATAACTGTTATAGGACCATGATTCTCACAGTGGGGTCTCTGGACCAATGATACTATCTTTATCTCCTAGGAACTTGTCAGAAAGGCAAAAATGCTTACACCTCACTCCAAACCTCCTGACTCTGAGCCCCTGAGCGTAGGGCCCAGCAATCTGTGTTTTAACAAGACCTCATGGAGATTCGGATGGACTATATTTTGAGCACTACTGGCGCAGGGTTAAATTTGCTCCATGAAATAGAATTAGGATTTGGTTAGTTAACTGTGACTTGGAGCCCAGTTCTGTCAGTAAACATTAACCTGAAGAATGTGTCTGGAAAGTTTCCTATTTTTGCTCCCCTCCCCCCCCCTCCATCCCCCCCTGCCCCCCAGTTTTCTCTAAAATGAGAGCTAGGAGGATCCTGGCCCACCAATGCTCTTAGAAAACTTCACTATTTTTTTTTTAAGATTTTATTTATTTATTTGACAGAGAGAGGGGGGAGAACACAGACTCCCTACTAAGCAAGGAGCCCAATGTGGGACTCGATTCCAGGACCCTGGGATTTGGACCTGAGCCGAAGTCAGTTGCTTAACCAACTGGGAGCTACCCAGGCACCCCTGATCTTTTAAATTATAACACAATCACTAAATGCCCACAACAAAATGGGCCTTTGGAAAGGGTGAGTAGAATCTAGAGCTTATGAGTTGGATTCTCATCCCTCTCCCCTTAAAAATTTCCAGGTATCCTAAAACGTGTTATTTGGCTAACATTTTTATAACTGGGTGTTTCTTTCAGAGAAATACTTGGAAAGAAAAATGATTGTATTTGTATGTGACTGCCTTCCCTTTCTACTTTGTTAGATGAAGATTAAGTATGTTTGGTTCCAGAATATGCAGCATGAGGCCATTGTGAGTTTCTTTCTTCTTCCCACCAGAGAGCAGGAGGGATGCTGGCAACCATTCCTTCCTGACAGAGAAGGTCACTGAGAGGGAGTACAGGAAAAATGATTATATTTTTCTACTTTCTGCTCTCACCAGTGACAGTCATGGCTCTTTTAACTCATCCCTTCATCTCATTTGCAAATGGAAAAATATATTCCACAAAAAGAAGTCTCTGCTCCTGGAAATATTTGTTTCAGAAAAAAAGAAAAAAGAAAGAAAGAAAAAAAAAAAGGCATGAGTAAGCTTTATTTTGGACAAATATATTCTCTTGCTTTTCCAAGTTAAATATGTATGTAGTTTTGTAAAATAAATGAAAAAATATTTACTTTTACATACACACAGAATTCTTTCAAAGAATAGGACATAATCCTTAGCAGTGGAAACAAACAGATTTTGACAAAAGAGATATCTCTTTATGTTTTTTACATTAGGGTCTTTATTTTGTAAATATGTACTAGTTTCTAGAGTTTTACCTCACCCAGGGCAAATTAGCAATATAATTTGGGGAGATGCCATTCCTGGAAGGCATCAACAGTTTATGTCCTCTGAGAATTATCAGACGTGCTTTTTCTTCAAACAACTAAAGTGTTTGTGGGAAACTTACTGAGTTTTCACTTACATCCATGCTTCTTTTAACTGACTTTGAAACTCTTCGATAACTGTCTGCAGAGTCTCAAATCCAGCTTGAACTACCATTGCCTCATTCAGCAGAGCATTCCTGCCAACAGGTTAAACCAGTCTCCCAGAAATCTGTCCATTCCCTGTGCCCCCCACCCCCGCCATGTTTTAGCTGACAAAAGTGTGCTTAGTTGGGAACGGCACAGGTGGTTTCTGCTCAGCTGAAGAGATGATTATTTCCCTGCACTGCCTCTCCAATAATATTATCCACCAATCCACCTTGAAATCTTAGAGACATTTCTACAAGGTTCATTACTCCACTTCATTAAGCAACAGGTCCTGCTTGTTAAACCTTAAAAAAAAAAATAGTAGCAGCAAGCAGCAATTTTAGTAGCATTTCCTAATTCCAGGCTGTGACACACCTGTGTGAACTTTAGACATTAAGACTGCTGGTATGGGGGAAAGAAAATTCTCAACTTTTTGAAACCTTTAGACTGTCAATATTCATGGGTAGGAGAAGCTGAAGAAATGCCTGTTCCGTAACTTAGTGTATGTTTTATTTTATAAAGCTCTCCATGCTGCAGGTTGTGGATTTACATCTCATAGGAGGATAAGACAAGGTACCAATCTTCAAAAAACTGGCAGTGGGATCAGAAGGTAGGATGTACAACAGTAACTAATTAACTGTGAAGCAGGGTGAAATAAATGATAATATAGAGACTTAGGCAGAGAGCTAAGGGAACGAAGAGCCAGGGGTCACCAAACAAGGGTCCTGACTGAAAGGAGGTCTTAGGCAGCAGCACCAGTGGTACTGTTCAAAGAAACACACCATAAGATGAGAAAGCAAGACTCAAACGGACCTATTCAATAGTAGATCTGAAAGTCCTCAGCACATGTTTTCACCTATTGTTGCAAGAAGCACTTGGCATTTGAGTTGAGCTCTGAAGGATAAAACCACTTTAAAATGAAGAGAAGGGTATTATTCCAGCTGAGGGAATAGCCTGGAGATAGCGAATTGACAGTCGGAGGTTCAAGAGTGAGATGGGGAATGCAGGGTTGATGGTGTGCGCTTCCAGCAAATTGCCTGGAGAGAGAAAACAGGAGTGGGAATTTAGGTTAGACAAAGCACTGGGAGTTTTATGTAACATGCCATGGAGTTTGGAGCAAAGGAAGAAAAAGGTGGCTAGTTCACTGCCCCTTCAGATAGCCTTTTTCTCTGGTCGGCCTGACCTGGTCAAAAATTACCAAAGGAGAATAAGAAAACCAGCATGTTGCAACAAACAAGGACACTTTGTGGCTCCCTAGTGTTGTAACTGATTGTGAAAGAGTCCATCCCTCCTACCCACCCAGACCCTTTTCTTACCAGTGCCACTACCTCTTCAGTGGATGGCGACACCACAAATTCCAAGTCCATCGCTCCTACCCACCCAGACCCCTCTCTTACCAGTGCCACTACCTTTTCAGTGGGTGGCAACACCAAAAATTCCACCTCAGCTTGTCTGACAACCTCCCTCCCAACCAGCTCTGACTGCCACAGTCACCACCACAGCCTCAAAGCACCTTAGGCGAAATGCAAGCAAGGAACTCTGCCGGAAAGCGGCTACACACTGTCCTATGGAGAAAGCCATGCTCTGCCTGTTAAGGAATTCTGTGGAAAAGACACAAGTCAGCTGATGGATTTATTTAGATGCTTGCCTGCTCTTCTGTAGGTCCTCAATAAATATTAAATGAGGTTTAATTGTTCATAAACTATTAAAATTGTCATTTTTTATTGTGTGAGTCTTCATAAGTCAATTTTCTCATGAAGTGATATTAAGAACTTTAAAGAACAGTGAGGGTGTGTTCAGTTTGGAGTCTAAATGCTCAGTTTTACCACTGCCTTCATTACCGTTTTAGTATGATTTGAAAAATAATAAACGTGAGATTTTCCTAATTATAAAGGTAGTATGTATATATTACATAGATACGGCTCTTTTAAAATCTCCTAATTAATAATAATGAGACTCACTGTATTCATTTCCAACTGCTGCTATAACTAATTTCTACAGATTTATTGCCTTAAGACAACTGAATTTGTTATTGCATAGTTTTAGATGTCAGATATCTGACCCAAGTCTCAAAGGGTAAAATTAAGCTGTCAGTAGGGCTGTGTTCATTCTGGAGGTTTTAGGGGAGAATCTATTGCCATGCCTTGTCCAACTCATTAAAGTAGGCCCATTCTTTGACTTGTGGCCCTCTTCCTCCATCTTGAAAGCCAGCAACTTAGCATTTCTCTGCTCATTCCTCCACACTCACAGCTCCCTCTGACTCTCTTCTGCCTCTCTCTTCCAGGCTTAAGGACCCTAGTGATTACACTGGGCCTACTCGAGTAACCCAGGATAATCAAGGATCATCTGTTTACTGATTAGCATCTGCAGACTTAATTCCTCTTGCCATGTCAAGTAACATTCACAATTCTAAGGATTAGGACGTGGATATCTTTGAGGGTGAGGGAGTGTCATTCTTCTTCTTCTTTTTTTTTTTTAAGTTTTTATTTATTTGTTTGAGAGAGACAGTGAGAGAGCATGAGAGAGCAGAAGGTCAGAGGGAGAAGCAGACTCCCCGCGGAGCTGGGAGCCCAATGCAGACTCGATCCTGGTACTCCAGGATCATGACCTGAGCTGAAGGCAGCTGCTTAACCAACTGAGCCACCCAGGCACCTGGAGTCTCATTATTCTATCATAATCATAATCTCTATTCAGAATCAGCAATCATAAACATTTTTGAAAAAGATTTATTTGAGAGAGAGTGAGAGAGCCTGAGTGGGGGGAGGGGGGAAGAAGGACAGAATTTTCAAGCAGACCCCCCAACTTAGTGTGGAGCCCAATGTGGGGCTCTATCTCACAATCCATGAGATCACGACCTGAGTCAAAACCAAGAGTTGGCTGCCTAACTGACTGAGCCACCGAGGTGCCCCAGTAATCATAAACATTATAATTTCCTAATCTTTGTCAAGTTCACACATATGAAAATATGTACTACATGTAATAGACTGTTCCCCCATTTAAAGTGGAGTAATGTCTCTGCTGGGAATGGAGTTTTCTGAATAACTGTAGACCATGGTTTCAGTTTTCTGAATAACTTATAAGTCATTCTCTACTGGTTTATAATCAATAAAGCTACTTTGAATATAATAAATGGTTACCGAAGATTCAATAAGATGCCCCCCAGCCCACCACCTAGTTCCCTTTTCTCCATTCAGAAGCCAGCAGAAGTAGAGTGAATGCATTGAATGCATTAGTGTATGATGACTTAGGAGTTGGTCAGATTCGCCTCAGAAGTTTTAAAACTTTCTTCCTGGGAGGAACCAGAGTTGTTCCAATGAAAACAGCAATTGGCAGTAGTGAAACCTGGATGTGTTCACACTTGTAACACAACATTGTATTACTCATACTCAGCCTACTGAGTTCTGAGAAAAAGAAATTATTTATATATTCTAGTAATTTGTGTCTAAATGGCAACTATTTCCTTCTCCTGCAGTGTTCTAAGATTACATGAATGTAAAGAATAGTACTCTTGATATCAGATATTTTTCTGCCAGCAGGTTACTCATGAGTCATCACCAAAGATTTTTATAGGATTGTCCTCACACACTGTTCTCTAGGTAGGGAGCTGAAAGCAGTATGGTAATTCATTCTTGAAAAATTTCAAAATGGCAATATCTATTTGAGTAATCAGTAAAATCAAGAAAACCATTTGGAGTTTACTTTGAGTAACTTAATTATAACTGCAAAGGGTATGTTATTTATACATAGGCCACCTTTTGCCCAAAGATTATAAATCACTAAATTACTATGTTATTGCTTGAAAGACAGGTAAGAAGAGACATTTTTTTTTTGAAGATTTTATTTATTTATTTATCAGAGAGAGAGCACAAGCAGGCAGAGTGGCAGGCAGAGGCAGAGAGAGAAGCAGGCTCTCTGCTGGACAAGGAGCCTGATGCAGGACTCGATCCCAGGACATTGGGATCATGACCTGAGCCGAAGGCAGTGGCTTAACCAACTGAGCCACCCAGGCGCCCCAAGAAGAGACATTCTGGTAAAGTTTATCTTATCTTGGTGATAAGAGAGAGGGTCTCTCATTCCAACTTTCCCTCCCTCTTCTCATCCCCCAAATTCCAAACTGGTATAAGGATGAGAGGCAACTAAGGCCAGATATGAGTGGCAAATAATAGGAGTCCCTTGCTGTTTTTTTGTTTTTTTGTTTGTTTGTTTGTTTTACTTAAGGTTTATTTATTTGAGAGGTGGGGGGGCAGAGAGAGAGAGAGAGAGCATGCGAGTGTGGGAGCGAGCTTGTGAAGGAGCACAAGCAGGGCAGAGGGGGAGGGACAGGAGAGAGAGGGAGAGAAGAAATCTCCAGCAGACTCTGAGCAGAGAGCCAGCACCAGCGGCAAGGCTCAGTCTCAGGACTCTGAGAACATGACCTGAACCAAATCAGGAGTCAGATGCTTAACCAACTGAGCCACCCAGGCACTCTTAGGAGTCCCTTGCTGTTTTAATCTGGGTGTGGCCTGGGGTCTCCCTGTCCCCAGATGTCTAGATAAAATGAAATCAGTCCCCCAGTTCCAACGCTTGTGACTGATTTCTCTAAATTCCTGGGCAGTTTATAGTCTCAAAGTCACCTCTGGCTCCACACTTTTTTCTTAGTTTATGGATTATTTCAGGGTCACACATTTTGCTTCTGCTCATTAGCACATTGACTCAGATGTCACATGCAGGTTTTTCCCAGTTTTCGCCCCTACCCGGTCTCCCCCGCCCTCCCTCCCCCACTCCAATCTCACAAGGTGGTCTGCACGACCGGTGGCTTTACTGAGATGGAGGGAAAGATGGAAGTGGAGACCTTGCCAAGGGAATTTCCACTGCACCACCCTCCCTCCTTCACCTGGTGCCCCAGTTTCCTGTCAACATTGACTGGGCTCCTCCTCCCTCTTAGAAGCAAAACAAATTCCTCTCATTCTATCGTGCAGAACCAGTCAGTCATTTCTTCTCTTCCTTTAGCACCTTCCAGACCCTGGGTGCTCACCTCCTCCAAATGGGCTCTCAGGTATTTTCCTAGAATTCCATTGCCAGCTCTTAGGATAAAATATAGAGGGCTGAAATTTTTATAATTTTGAAACTCCAATGTTTTCAGCTCAGAGAAGACTAATGTTTCTTTTATTCAACAAATAATTTTTTGTGCGCTTGTTTTATGCCAGAACTTATTACCAGAGCTGGGAACCCAGCTGGGAATTGAAAAGTCCTGGCCCTCGCACAGTTTGTTCAAAACCTTTCTCCTCCATAGGACAAGCAGTGATGTGAATAATTAACAACTGTGGTAAATACCACAAAGGAAAATTGCTGAGTATTATCTGGAAGGGCATGGCTGTGGCCGAAAGGGGTGAGAGTTGAGGGAAGTTTTCCTCTCATGACTTTTAATTTGCCCAGAATTAGAAAAGTCTGGTTTACTCCTAGGCCAATGTTCTCTTCTCGGCCAATGCTGCCTCTGAAGACACCACTGAGATAGAAAGAACAGTATTTGCTACATTTCTGTCCTGAATTAACCGATCAATTCAGCAAACACTTACTGAGCGACTGGCTGTATCTGGTACTTGTGCTAACAGTATAAGGAACTTATCTACAACCTAGACGGGGTGACAGAAAATATACAAAACCAAACCAAACCAAAACAAAAAACACAAAGAAGGAAGTGTGTGTTCAGAGAGTATGAAGTGCAGTAACTGAAAAACAGTGGCAGCATGGGCAGGTGGTAAAAAAAGCCTTACCAGGTGCAGAAGCCCAGACAGTGAGAAGCTTGCTCAAGAGCGTGTCTAGCTACAGGTGAGCTATGTTCAAAGTTCCTGAGGCAGAAAGAAACACACTGTTGGCCAGTCTGACTGGAGAGAAAATTATGTGAGGCCAGAACAAATGAAAGGAAGAAGGGTGGGAGGGCCTTGAGTGGAGCCAGGACCCTACTTAGGGAGAGTTTGACAGCCTATGGGAAGTGTTTAGGGTCTTTCCCTCACCACAAGTAAAACATAGTAATCAGTAAGGGAATGACTCATCTGATTTGTATTGTAAGAAGTCGTTCCAGGTACATGATAGAGAATAGATTGTTTATCATATTTTTATGGTAAAACACCCCAGGGGCACTTGGGTGGCTTAGTGGGTTAAAGCCTCAGCCATCGGCTCAGGTCATGATCTCAGGGTCCTGGGATCGAACCCCACATCAGGTTGTCTGCTCAGCGGGGAGCCTGCTTCCTCTTCTCTCTCTCTGCCTGCCTCTCTGCCTACTTGTCATCTCTGTCTGTCAAATAAATAAAATCTTTAAAAAAAAAAAATACAAAACCCAAAACCCAAACATTTATTTGAGACAGGGAAGCTGGAAGGACCCCATGAAAGACAGCTTTTTTGCTGCCTCTCTTCTTGCCAGGACCTCCGTCTCCACCTTACATGTGCCTTACAGAAGAGATAGTGTATATCGTCCTTGTAAAGGTCAAGGAGTTCATGATTTCTTTGGAGTCTTTCAGCACAATAGATAACATCTAGGGGCCCCTGGGTAGCTCGTCGTTAAGCATCTGCCTTTATCTCGGGTCATAATCCCAGCATCCTGGGATAGAGCCCCGTATTGGGCTCCCTGCTCAGTGGGAAGCCTGCTTCTCCCTCTCCCACTCTCCCTGCATGTGTTCCCTGTCTCACTGTGTTTCTCTCTCTGTCAAATAAATAAGTAAATATTAAAAAAAAATAGATAACATCTAAGAAGTGACCAGGCAGGGTCTTCATGGACTGAACATTTTCCAAGACCACTGACTCGCCAAGAGCCCTGGTTCCTGGGCATATGTGACTTTCAGAGGACGCCTAAACACTTGTCTTTGTTACTGGATGCCTGAGAAGACATGAACACTGGACCACAACCCTCAGTAAAAATCCCAGACCCCAAGCGAAGATGAGACTCACTCTCCATTCCTTTTCAAGTCTCCCAGACACTATGTATTTGCACTCTTTCTAGGTCTTCAATAAACTCTGCTCTCACTTCCTCTTGGCTCACATTTGATTTCTGCCCTGGGTAACACCAAGGACCCTCTTGGTTGGTCCTGCAGGAATTCCGTCTGGGTCCTTGAACCCAGCCAACCTGCATCATATCGATGCAGGATTGGTTAAATTATGATATATACTTATAATGGAATATTATGAAGCCCTAAAAAGGGTGACATGTTTATTTTTGACACGGAAAGATGTCCATGTTATAGTAACTGGGGAAGACAATTAGGTTACAGTACAGTGAATACATAGAGCTTTAATAGGTCTGAAAACAAAAAACGTTTATATTACTTATCCCTGGGTGGTGAAAATATAAAATGTTTTCTTTTCATTTTTGCTTACCTATATCTTCTAGTTTTTCTACTGGAATAATAAAAAAAAAGGCAGATAAAAATCAGTTCATGAGACAGAAGATTAGAATATGGCCTGACAGAGAAAACACTTAAATATAGTAATGTGGCTTTTTCATTTACCAAGAATTATATTTATAGCTGACTTCAAAACATGAAGAGTGTGTAGCACATTTCAAATGTTATTCCATAAAATTTATAAGGAAAGACTAAAAGTGTGATCACAGATATTATTCCTTAAAATTAAAGTTCATAGTATTTCTCTTTTTCCTGTATGTGTCATTATCTATGATCATACATTTTCTCAGGCCCAATGTGAAGTTTTTTCCCCACTCAAATGCCAATTTTAGGGAGTGCTTCTGACTGTTGCCTTGCTTTATTTTTTAAATTGGGGTTAGAAAATATTTCTCTCATTGTCCCACTTAAAATTTTCAATAAAAGCTATATGAAACAGGTGTGACTACAACTCACTGGAATATATCTGAGCTTCTGTTGCTGTTAACGAGTTTTTCTCTATTTTCCCTCTGCAAGTATTGCATAATTCTAGGCTTCTTTTGTTCAATGTTTATACAGTTGGGTGATGTTTGAAATCCCTCAAATATTAGCTATTCAATAATAGGAGCACACCCAAAGGTCCACAGGCCAGTATTTGATTTTCTGACTGAAGCAGCATGGGTTAAGTTTTCGGCAATCTTGGTCGTTCTGAACTCCCTTTGTTAATTTCAAAGGAATCTTCTGAATTTTACATTTTAAGTCATGTTTTACAATAGATTGTCATGAATGTAATCAGGTTTTTTACTTAAATGCTCGTAAAAGCTGGAGGTTATTTTTCTTGTTCATTTCTTTTTTTCTTTTTGCAAGATTTTATGTTCTTATTTGACAGAGAGACAGAGCAAAAGCAAGGGGAGCGGCAAGAAGAGGGAGAGGAAGAACCAGGCAGAGGGAGAGGGAAATGCAGGCTTCCTGCTGAGCACGGAGCCCTATTCGATGCAGGGCTCCATTCCAGGACTTCAGCTCATGACCTGAGCTGAAGGCAGGTGCTTAACTGACTGAGCCACCCAGGTGCTCCTTAAAAAAACCTCTTTTTTAACAAAAACTACATTACTAAGCTACCTAGCTACAGAAATGCCATATCCTTGTTTTATCTCAGAATCTAACCATCACCACTAGCATTTTTATAAAGTTTTATGGTTGTCAAAGCCATTTCACATATATCATAGATACAGTATTACCAAAGATGTCCTTAAACTTTAGATGGTGGGTATGTAAAATGATAATAATAATACACAGCATTTATTATCTCATGAAGCCTAACTTCTCAGCAGCCAGAGCTAGTTTTAAAGACCAGGTGACAGACTTGCTAACCTTGTAATTGTTTACGATCAGAGCAAAACCTTAACAGGTTTTTAGTCCAGTCAGCACCAAATACCTTCTGTTTGTAGGCACCAGCACAGAACTTGAGAAATATGATGAAAGTTAATTGTTGTTTTCAAGAAGCTTCCAATAAAATAATTTTTAATCAACGAATTACAATATGAATTAGAATGATATGTTCAATAGAGGTACATTTATGGAAATAAAAAAAATGAATTTTGACAAGAAAGATCAAAGAAACCTTTTCAAAGTGGTGGTATTTAATCCAAGTCTTATCAACACACACACACACGCACATGCAGCACCCCTACCAGAATCATCATTCAAAGAAATCTGCTGCTTAGGAGGCTTTTAATTTCTGATGAAATGATTGGTAATCAAAATATCTTAGGAATCGCCTCTAGATACCCTGTCTGAATCACAGGATAATCACCTCCTTTTCATTATAGTCACACTTAGTTTTAGTATACTGCCCACTGGTCAGCTCAAGCAGATAAACATTTATTCCTCCAAGGGAGAAATGTTATCTGGAGCCCAGAATAGGTTGGGCTCTCCCATTTCTTTGTAGTTTGTAGAGAAAGGAAGGATATATTTGGGAATTTGCAGACCTTTCTCTGACAGAGCTTTGTTTTATCTGACATTGAGCCTAGATGACATGTGGAAGTTCAGAAAGAGTTGCTGGCACGAAAGAGGCAAGCTTATTTTCAGTGGAAATATTTAGTCTTCAACAAGATAAGGATGTTCAGTAACATGTAAATGGAGATTTCAGTCATTTCGTCTAAACTTTGCTGCATGTAAAAGAAGAAAGAGTATCTGTTCTTATTTTGTGTGTGATTAAAACAAGCTAGTCTTCTCTGAGAAATATTTGTTGAAATTGGGAAACTGAGGACAGAGCACAAATTACCTAATCTTCACATCAGATGCTGTGCATCTCACTATGCCACCAAGGATGGAAAACTTTTTTTTTTCCTATTTGTGGCTACCAATCCTTATAAAACCAAAGGTAAAGGGAACATCGGAAGTAATTTGGAAGTACACTGCAGTTTTGTATAATGTCGAAAAATGGAATAAAAAAGGTGGAAGAGAGTAGATTAACAAGTGGGTAAATAAAGAAAGAAGGATGAATATGGCAGTGGAGGAAGAGAGGGGAGAGAGGGAAAACTACAGTAAATGGAAGGAATAGGCTCATATTGACGGTGCTAACATATATCTCTGCTTTTAAACATGCTAACTTACACAGCACCTTTGAGGTCCCTTGTACTATTGTGAATGGGACTGGAACAGAAACTCACGACAGGGGAAATTTCTTGGGATAGCATTTGTTAAGCTGGGTTTTGAACCCTATATTCTTGAGGAAGGTGGGTACTTGGATCATATTTGATGGTTTCTGTTTGATGATAACCTTTTAAAATTTTTACGTATGCATATTATGAATTACTAGATGACTATAACAGAATATTTATCTAATAATTTCATGGCAATTTTTATTTTTATATTTACTATTGGGTAGGTATAAATAGCACTGAGTTACTCTAATTCTCATGGGCTAATTAATGATAAGAGTCGTGGTTAAATTAATAAATAACATATTTATGCCAACTAAAGGGCAAATGAACATTCTGTGCTTGTAAGAAGAATAATGTCTGGCCAGAGGAACATAGTTAGAGAACCTGAGAGAAGATACATTTAGATAAGTAGGGGGACAGGAACCCAAGAGAGCCAATCTTAGATGTAGGTACCGCCATCTCATTGCAAATGGTAATTTGGTTTCAACAAAAGGGATAATTGATCACATTGTTCATTTGAGTTTTATTCATTTTCCTGGTTTTATTTGAATTTGTCAGTTTATTTTGGATTTAAAATTATATGAAGACCAGAAAAATTATATGAAGCCCATAAGTACAGGGTATTTGTAATTTAAGTTTATATATGTTTAAATAATAGCATAGTAAAAACAAAAATTAGGGCAAGTCTGAGTCTGAAGGAGTCTTATTTTAATTTTAAAATTCTTTATATTTATTTTTAAAGTTTTATATATTAAATATATAAATATATAATAAATATAAAGTTTCTTTATATTTATTTTTTAAAGTTTTAATTGTAATTCCAATTAGTTAACATGCAGGTGTACAAAATAGTGATTTAACAATTCTATACATGTAAAGCATCTTATTTTTATTTTTATTTTTTTTAAAGATTTTGTTTATTTATTTGACAGAGAGATAGAGAGTACCAGTAGGCAGAACAGCATGCAGAGGGAGAAGGAGAAGCAGGTTCCCCAGGGAGCAGGGAGCCCGACACGGGGCTCGATCCCAGCATCCTGGGATGGTGACCTGAGCCAAAGGCAGCCGCTTAACTGACTGAGCTACCCAGGTGCCCCGCGTCTTATTTTTAAAAGAGGTCTGCTCATTACTCAAGTTTGAGAAACACAGGTATAAACTGTAATGGAAGGGCAATATTACCCATGACTAAATAATATCAAACTCTGGACCCGTAATATTAAACTAGAAAGTTCTGTGAAAATTGAATCATGTTTGACTATCGGCTTATTACTGTTCATTTACAGGTATTGTGTATTCATCTTCAATTACTGCTTTCAGAGCAATGGGTCTTAGTATCTTAGTATCTTTCATTTTTTTCTTCTCCTAGTAGATCTGAAAATAATTTGTTAGTGATAAAAAACCTTGACCATTTACTATATGGAATTGTTGAATCTCTATATTGTACACCTGAAACTAATATAACACTATATGTTAACTACAGTGGAATTAAAATAAGAAAAGCATCAGCCATTTAAAATGTCTATTTTTAACATTTAAACACAGTTTAAAGGGCAACTCAACTATAAAGGAACTCACTCTATAGCATCTACCAAATGGTTGGAAGTGCTGGCAAGTGCCATTGTGTATGCTCAGACAGGAGCAAGATCTGGGTGCTTTAGCCAGCCTGCTGTCTCAGGGAGTCTTGGGTGATACCCACAACACACAAACATTTGGAGACTAAACAACATGCTATTAAACAACTAATGCATCAATTAAGAAGTCAGAGGAAATTAAAAAAAAAATACATGGAGATGAATAGAAATGAAGACACAATAGTCTAAAATTTTTGGAACGAAAGCATTCAATAGGAGGGAAATTAATAGTGATACAGGCCAAAGTCAAGAAACAAAAACAAAAAGCCAAATAAACAGTTCAAACCTACACTTAAAGGAACTGGAAACAAACTAAATCCCAAAGTAAGAAAGAAGGAAATGATAAAGATGAGAGTGGAACTAAATGAAATAGTTCAAAAAAAAAAAAAAAAAAGCCAAGGAAAACAAGAGCTGGTTCTTTGAAAAGATAACATTGATAAACCTTTTGCCAGTCTAGTAAGAAAAAAGGAGAGAGGACTTAAATACAATCCGAAATGAAAAATTAGTAACTACTGACAACACAGATATACAAAGGATTAGAAGAGACTACTACAAAAAAAATTTGTGTGTTAACAAATTGGACAATCTAGAAAAGGGTATGTTCCTAGAAACACACGATCGTCTAGACTGATTCAGGAAGAAATAGACAATTGGAACAGACTAATTACTAGTAACAAAACTGAAATGGTAAACAAAACAAAAACAAAAAAACCGGTCCAGGACCAGATGATTTCACAGGGGAATGTTACCAAACATTTAAAAGAGTTAATACCTATTCTTCTCAAACTACCCCCCAAAATAGAGGAAGGAAAACTTTTGAATTTCATCCCATAAGGCCAGCAATACATTGGAACTAGAGCTAGACAAAGACACTACCCAAAAACAAACAAACAAACAAACAAAAAAACCACAGGCCAATAACCTTGATGAACATAGATACAAAAATCCTCAACTAAATATTAGCAAATTGAACTCAACAGTACATTAAAAGGGTCATTAACCACAATCAAGTGGGATTTACTCCAGGGATACAAGGATGGTACAATATATGCAAAATCAACATCCTATACCATATTAACAAAATAAGGGACAAAAATGACATGGTCATCTCAATAGATGCAGAGATAGCACATGTCAAAATTCAACACCCATTTATAATGAAAACTCTCAACAAGGTGGGTTTAGCAGGCACATACCTCAACATAATAAAGGCCATACATGACAAACCCACAGCTAACCTGATACTCAGTCGTAAAAAATGGAGAGCTTTTCCTTTAAGATCAAGGACAAGACAAAGGTGTCCACCCTTGCCACTTTTATTCAGTATAGAACTAGAAGTCCTAGCCACAGCAATCAGAGAAGAAACAAAAGGAGTCCAAATTGGTAAGGAAAAAATAAAACTGTCAGTATTTGCAGATGACATGATACAATACAAAGAAAACATTAAAAATTCCACCAGAACACTAATAGAATAAATGAATTCAGGAAAGTCATAGATGTAAAATTAATATACAGAAGTCTGTTATGTTTCTATATACTAATAACAGAAGCAGAAAAAGAAATTAGGAAAATAATCTCATTTACAATTGCATCAAAAAGATAAAAATACCTAGGAATAAATTAAACCAAGGAGGTAAAAGAGCTATACTCTGAAAATTATAAGACATTGATGAAAGAAATTGAAGATGGCACCATTAAATATATACCATGCTCATGAATGGAAGAATATTGCTAAATGTCCATATTACCCCCCAAAATTTACAGATTTTCTAGGGATTCTAGGGATCTAGGGATTGTATTGAATACAGAATAGAACACAGAATACAGAACAGAATACAGAATAGAACAAATAATTCTGAAATTTAATGGCAACCAAAAAGATCTCTATTGGCCAAAGCAATCTTGAGAAAGAAAAACAAAGCTGGAGGTATTATAATCCTGGGTTTCAAACTAAACCACAAAGTTATAGTAATCAAAACAGTATGGTACTGGCACAAAAATAGACACATAGGTCAATAGAGCAGAATAGAGAGCCCAGAAATAAACCCACACTTATATGGTCAAGTAATCTAAGATGAAAAAGGCAAAAATACACAATGGAGAAAATAGTTTCTTCCATAAATGATGTTCAGAGAGCTGAATGGCTATATGCAAAAGAATGGAACTGAAACCACTTACACCATACAGAAAAAAACTCAAAATGGATTAAAGACCTAAATGTGTGACCTAAAATGATGAAACTCCTAAAAAACAAAATAAAAACAAACATAGGCAGTATTCTCTTGTACACTGACCTTAGCAACATTTTTCTTAATGTTTCCTGAGGCAAGGGAGACAAAAGCAAAAATAAACTATTGGCTCCATCAAACTAAAATTCTTTTGCACAGTGAAAGAAACCATTAACAAAACAAAAAGACAGTCTATTGAATGGGAGAAGATATTTTTAGGTGAAATATTTGGTTAAGGGCTAAATTCCAGAATATATAAAGAACACATACAAGCCAACACCAAAAAAACCAATTGATTGAAAATGGGTTGAAGACCTGAATAAACGCTTTCCTAAAAAAGACATCCAGGTGGGACACCTGGGTGGCTCAGTGGGTTAGGCCTCTGCCTTCAGCTCAGGTCATGGTCTCAGGGTCCTGGGATTGAGCCCCCGAACTGGGTTCTCTGCACAGTGGGGAGCCTACTTCCCCCTTCTCTTTGTCTGCCTCTCTGCCTATTTGTGATCTCTCTCTCTGTCAAATAAATAGATAAAATCTTAAAAAAAAAAAGACATCCAGGTGGCCAACAGACATGCGAATGAATGCTCAACATCACTAATCATTAGTGAAATGCAAATTAAGACCACAATGAGAGATCACCCTACACCTGTCAGAATTGCTAGTATCAAAAAGACCAGAAATAACAAGTGTTGTTGAGGATGCAGAGAGAAGGAAACTCTCATACATTGCTGGTTGGAATGTAAATTGGTGCAGCAGCTATGGAAAACAGTATGGAGGTTTCTCAAAAAATTAAAAATAGAACTACTGTATATAATCCAGCAATTTCATTCCTGGGTATTCACCAAAAGAAAAGAAAAATACTAACTTGAAAGGATGTATGTGCCCTTTTGTTCACTGAAGCATTATTTACAGCAGCCAAGGCATGAAAGTAACTTAGAGCTTGAATTGATAAAGATGTCTATATACACAATGGAGTATTACTTAGCCATAAAAAGGAATGAAATTTTGCCATTTGTGACAACCCAATGGACTTAGAGGGTATTATGCTAGTGAAAACAGTCAGACAGAGAAAGACAAATACTGTGTGATTTCTCTTACATGCAGAATATAAAAAACAAATGAACAAACAAATCCAGAAAGACTCATATTCATATACAGAGAACAGAGTCGTGGTTGTCAGATGGGGGGGTGGGGCAATGGGCAAAATAGGTGAAGGTGATTAAGAAGCACAAACTTCTAGTTATAAAACAAAGAAGTCACAGGTATAAAAAGTACAGCATAGGGAATACAGTAAATAATATTGTAATAACCTGGTATGGTAATAGATGGTAACTACACTTATCATGATAAGCACTGTATAATGTATAAAATTATCAAATCACTATTTCATATACCCAAAACTAATATGACATTGTGTGTCAACGAAACTTTAGTAAAAAAAAATTGTCCATTATTTCAATAATATTTATTGAATGGAAAATATTGCATCATAATAATTATATAATTATATGTACTTTTTATATTTATATATAAATATTACAAATATTTACATAATGTTTATATACAGTTGACTCTTGAACAACATGGGTTTGAACTGTGGGGGTCCACTTATATGTGGATTTTTTTCAACAAACATTCATGCAGTACATAAGCATAGTTTCTCTTATGATTTCTTAACATCTTTTCTCTAGCTTACTTGAGTGTAAGAATACAGTATATAATACCTGTAACACATAAAGTATGTGTTAATCAACTAGGTTATTAGTAAGGCTTTTGGTCAATCGTAGGATATTAGTAGTTAATTTTGGGGGGAATCAAAATTTACATGCAGCTCTTCAACTATGTGGGTGTTGATCCCCCCTAATCCCCATGTTGTTTAAAGATCAACTATATAAAGTAAATAAAACATATTTATATAGGTAAACTAATTATTATAGGTTGATCAACAGAGAGATAAGACAAGGTTATTAGCCTTGAGAAGCTCAAAATCTAGTGGGGGAGACAAGGATTAAAAACATAAAATACAAAGCAGTAGAAATAATTGCTATTACATATGTGTGAATTGAAACAAGAGTAGATAGAAACTAATTTTGCTTAAAGGAGATTTGGAATTTATTTTATTAGGACTTACTATTCTCTGTGTTATAAACTAGAATTTTCAGATTCCAGAGTAAGAGGAGAACATCTGTGTAGAGTCTCCCCCCCCCACCAACGGTTTGAGATATTATTGAACATATGTAGGGTGTAAAATGTGATGATTTCATACACACGTATATTGTATATTGTACATTGCAAAATGATTACCACAGTATGGTTAGTTAACACCTCCATCCTGGGTAGAGTTTTAAAAATTTATCTCAGTAAGGAAACTGACCTGCAATAGTGTGGAGAGTGTGATACAAGAATTTGCTACACATGATAACAATTGCCTAATGTACCAAGGAAATGTTGAAATGGCTCCTTTAATAAACTGTAATTGTATGATAGTCTATGCAAATAGAATATAGTGAATAATATGATGCAGTAGACATATGCATCACTTATTTCATTCATTCATTTGGAAAACTACCTTTTATGTGCAAGATATTGCACAGATACTAATGAGAAAACAAAATTAATAAGGCATCTTGCTTCAGGGAGATTTTTAGAATGTAGTGAGGGAGGTAAAATAAACACAAGTGACTACAATCCACACTACTTTGTGCTAAGGGTCTGGAGAACTGTGTAACCAAGTATTAAAAAGTTCAGAGAAAATGCTTAATTTGGAGATGAGAGAGGACTTATTGGGAGAACATGGCTGTGAGCTTGGCTATAGGGACAAGTAAAAGTTTGGTGGGTGGCTATCATAGAGAGAGTGTGAGTGTCCCAAACAAAAGAATACTTGGAATCACCAGAGCACGTTTGTAGAGGTGGAAAAGGGTCAGTCCTATTTCAGGAACAGAAAGTAGTCTAGCTTGGCTCAAGTATAAAGTACATACAGCAGAGTTGTGGGAGATAGTTTCTGAAAGATTAATTAGCAGTAAGTCATAGGGGCCAAATTTCATTTACTGAGGGCTTGTAACATCTCAAGCATTGGAATTCAAAGATGAATGAAGTCCTTGCCTTCAGGAGCTCAGATAGGCCATCCCTGATGACTTGGAGAGAGGTGTAAGCAATGAAGAGGACATATGCGAAGGACTATGGGAACAATGACCTCTCACTGGGTGAGTCAGGGAAAACACTAGTGAAGAGATAATATTGTAACTAAGTCTTGATAACTGAGTGCAGAAAAAACAAGAACATGCTGTTTCTTCTGCATATGAAACCCCACAGATGTGGAAAAAGCTGATTTAATCAAAGAGCAATATGCAGTCCCATGTGACTCAAGGGGCCAGAACTAGAAGTTAAGGCTAGAGAGGAAGGTTGGGGGCAAAATGAAAAGGACCTGGTAGGTTGTGGTAAGAAATCTGGACTTAAGTCTTCAATGATTTTTCAAACATTTGGTATTGTGATCTACCTTCAAATACCAGAATTTTTAGCAGGACAATAGAAAGGATCAAGCATCTGGAAACACCAAACAAGCCAGCAGCAATTATAGCACAGAAAACAGTATAGTGAGTCTTACGGTGTCTATGAAAGCAGCCATAGTTACCTCACTATTTGCTAGGTTGACCCTCAGCACCTTCACCTTTTTTTTTTTTTTTAAATAGAGCTGTTTACTCCCAGACATAACCCCCGTGAATCTTGGGAGGCAATGTGCTCAACAAAATCCAATAAGCACAAGGTAGTTCCCTTGGCATAAGCTTGATGGGACTCTAAGTCTCTTCCTTCTTATTTGTAGCAAGTTATATTCTACTTAACAGCCATAAGTTGCTCAGATCAGCAATTATTGTTAAAAGTTTTAATCTTATTGTTAAAAGTTTTAATCTTGCCAAAATGGAATTTTACCTGTTGATCAGAAGGTGGTTGTATGTTTGCAAAAGCATGCAAGGTAGAGGGACAGAGTGTTGTGTCTTACCAGGTGCAAGCCATTGGTGCAGGCAGTTGGAAGTCCTGAAAAACCTTTAAAGAGGTGGATATGGGCAGGTTAATCAAACTTCCATTTGTAAAATTGGTCAGACGGAGGAGAAGCTGGGAGCTGGGAGAACATTTCAGGCCAGAACTAGGATCAGAAATAGGGCGTCAGTAGAAAGGGAGATTAGGGGCCACTTTATTAAGAAAATACAGGATTTTCTTACTTGATTGGATGGAGATTAATTGATTAATACTTGATTGGATGGAGAAGGAATGTCCTGAAAAGGAACCAGTGATAGGCCTGATGTTTCATGCCCGGTGAACAGAAGAATATTGGTGCCATTAACAGAACCAGGAGAGCAGGAATGACAGCTGGGTGGGGTTACATGAGAAATGTGGCTCTGGGTAATTGAGGGTTTTTAAATTCATTCATTTGTGTAAGTTTTTTAGAGTGAGAGAGAGTGGGCTCTGGGTAAGCCTGTGCCCACGCAAGTGGGGAAGGGGCAGAGGGAGAGAATCCTAAGCAGGCCCCATGGCACAATGTAGGGCTCGTCATGGGGTTTGATCTCATGATCAGGGTAATTGAGTTTTAAATGGTAGTTACAAATTAGCCAAGATTAGTGATGTTTTTCTGAATATTCTTATCATTCTACTAAATACCTGGGGAAAGTAAATATTGCCCAATATAGCAATCAGTCTTTTTTGGCCTTTTAGCATTTCACATGTAACTCTGAGTTTTTTGTTATTTTTTTAAGATTTTATTGTGAAATAATCTCTACACCCAGTGTGGGGCTCACATTTACCACCCTGAGATCAAGAGTTGCATGTTCTGTCAACTGAGCCAGCCGGGTGACCCATAACTCCCTTGCCATGCAGTTTTGTTTGTAACAGTGAATTTACCGGCAATTTCCTTTAGAACCCATTAATATAAAAATATTCCCAACCATTATAGATAGGCCTTAAGAAGTATTCTGGAAAGTGGAGATGGTTCTCAACTACTTGCCAGTCTAGGGATTCTAATAAGTCTCATTCTCCTGACACACAGGCCTATTAGGTTGTTTCTGGGGCTCTTGCCTTTCTATCCTTGGGTGGGGATTATGCAAATACCATACAGACCATAGCAGTACCTGACTCTAGTAGGTAACCTTTAAGCAGAATGGTAACTAGGTGACTCATTTTTGAGCCCTATTATTTCTTTTACTACAAATAAGGAAGTTAAAAACAAAAAACAAAAAACCTTTTCTTTAGTTATTTCCCCAATAGACGCAAAAAGGCATATTCCCAGAAAAACCCAAACCCACAATTTAGTGAACCCAAGCACAAACCTGAGTGACTCCATTTAAAAAAGGCTTTTCTGGGACGCCTGGGTGGCTGCCTTCGGTTCAGGTCATGATCCCAGCGATCCTGGGATCGAGTCCCACGTCGGGCTCCTTGCTCGGTGGGGAGCCTGCTTCTCCCTCTGCCTCTGCCTGCCACTCTGTCTGCCTGTGCTCGCTCCCGCTCTCTCTGACAAATAAATAAATAAAATCTTAAAAAAAAAAAAAGGCTTTTCTTATGATGCATAAACCAGAGTCAGGAGCCCCAGATTTTCTTGGGGTCCCTGTGATGATGGCTTTGTTAGTTGTCCTCATCTTATTACCCAAGTACACAAGAGGGCACAGGGGAGGATTTCATTGGCATTCATACCACTAGACCAGTTTGCAGCACAGAACATATCAAAACCACCCTTGACAGTCTGGAGTCCTACCCATATTCCCTGCTGGAGCTGTCAGTGGGAGCCTTCCAGGGTGAGCAGAGTTTGGAGCTTCGGACAAAGGACCCTGCCCTGCAGAACAGGGAAGGTGGAGGGGGAAGGGGAGTGATGAGATGGGTGGTTTTTCCCCTGAGTTGTTTTAGTTTTTCAGTAGCAGCATTTTCTCCCTTTCAGCCACAGCTGAATCCAGAGTTCTCTAATTATTAAAGGCAAATGGTTCAACACAGTGTCATTTCTCCTGGTCCCTGAGCTATCATGAAAGGTGTTGGTGAAGTGAGTTATAATTGGTACAAGAAATTTTAAAGTAGAAGACCCCATGCTATTCTAGCTTTGTAGTAAAAAGGGCAGGTGGGTGCCATTGGTTATTTCCACCCTGCCTGCAGTAGCAGAAGCCACATGGGACCTGTGGTAAAGCTTGAGGATTAGTGACCCTGCTCCCAGAGCCCCAAGGTCCAGATCAAGCATTCTGGTTTGAGGCACAATAAAGTACCACTGGTTTGACAAAATTAGGAGGATATATATATATATCCTTTTCTTCACATGTTAGGAGACTCAGCTTCCCTCTCTACTCATGTTTCTTTAATGCTGTTTCTATGGGGCTAGTTTCCTACTTTCAAATGTAGAATAAAATTAAGGAAAGTAGATTAAGATTGGATAAAATGTGCAATGTTCTCTCAAGCCATTGCAAATTTGGGAATGTTTTAGCAGAACATCTGGCTTTTGGTTTGGTTGTGTTGTTGGTTTTTTTTTTTTTTTTTTTTTTTTTTTTTTTTTTTTTTGACTTTCCACACAGACAGAGCCCAGGTGCCAGGGTGTATGGTGAATGGTATTGCTTGGGGGCACAAACCTGTATTGCCGTGACCTCGGTGTGACTTCACAGGGACCAAGGGACTGGATCTGTCTCCTCCCTTTAACAAGGGTCCTTTTCCAGCAGGAACTCAGCCCTGCCCACAGGGCATCTGAAAGATAGGATGCAAGTTTCATCAATCTAAATCTGACCTCAAAGATTCAAGGCTTTGAGTTTTCAGTTCTCAATTTAAATACAAACATTTGACTTGTTTTGAATTGAGTAAAGTGGGTGTTTCTTGTGTAGCTTATTAGTGGGGTAGTTCTGGTTTTCATCTTGGTAAAGCCAACCAGTTGCCTTTGGCTAAAGAGTTGCCTATTGTTTTATTTATTTATTTATTTATTTATTTACTTGACAGAGATCACAAGTAGGCAGAGAGGCAGGCAGAGAGAGAGAGAGATGGAGAAACAGGCTCCCCGCTAAGCAGAGAGCCCGATGCGGGGCTCCATCCCAGGACCCTGAGACCATGACCTGAGCTGAAGGCAGAGGCTTAACCACTGAGCCACTCAGGCGCCCCTGCCTATTGTTTTATAATCCTTCTAGGGCTAACAGTTACTTCCATTTGCTACTTAGCATTTTCTCAATTTCTCTTCGTGATCTCATAACCAAGTAAGATTCTATTTATTCATTTGTTTTCAGCTTATTAATGTACTGCTATGCCTCCTGGCTGCTGTGCTCCTGGCTCCTCACTGAGAAAAACATTTGATAATTAATGAAGGCTTATTCCCTCCAGCGTACAAAATTCAGATAAAAATCATATTCAAAAATCTTGAAATGTGGACTTAACCTTTAAATCTTATGAACAGAAAATGAATTATCTAGGCAAAAACTGCTTTAAAAATGGATTTTTTTTTTAAGTTTAGGAATTGTTATCAGGATCATGTGGCCAAATTAAGTGACATGAAGAAAGACTGGAATAGACTAATATTGTTACTCAGATTCTCCCAGGTCATTAGAGCATTATTTCAAGAACACTTTCCCCTGACAACGAAAAAACAGTCTCATTTTGTCTGTTCTATTTAAATGGGTCCAGCTTTGGTTAGGAGAAAATGAAGCAGTTATCAGAGCAGACACCTTTGCTGAACTGGAAATTTTTCGTTTTTTGACAAACATTTTTCTGAACAGTCATGTTCCATAACCCATGCCCTCATGTAATAACACATTCTATTTGAGGAAATATTGCAGGACCACAGATATTAAGAGGGCACAAACCCTGTCTGGAGAGATGGGGAACTATCAAGGACTGTGCAGAATCGGATTTTACCCTATTTGCAAGCTCACAAGCGAATCTGGTACTGTTGCGTGGATTCTGGTGGAAGACAGGGGACTCCTGGGTCAGAGACAACTGATGTAACACTCATGGCACAGTGAGCAGCACCAGCGTGATGTCAGCCCCAGTCCCCATACTTCCCCCCACTCCCCAATCCACGTGGGACATTCAGGTGGGCCTAGATGAATGTCTGCATATCCTACCAGTGTGTTACAAGAGAGGAACCCAGAGCTCAAGAAATTTACCATTTTTAGAGTGAAGGCAAGCAAGATGCTACTCTAGCCCTCAAGATTGCTCTCTGCAAATACAACACTGAGAAATGGCCAGGATAAAGAGTAGTCAGGGCTTTGTGTTTCTAGCATCCTTGGCAAGAAGGTGGAGGGATGGAGCTCAAGGCCCAAGGTGGATTATTTCTTCCAGTAGAAACTTCACTGAGAAGAGGATATTTAGTCTGGGATGAATAGATATTTGGTGAGGACAAGAAGGATTCTTTCTAGTTAGTGAGAATATGATTTGCCAAGGCTGTGAGACATGAGAGACGCAGAGATGTTTCAAGAACAATGGAGAGTCTGGCATGATTGTGATGGTAGTGACAAGGCTAAATAAGTAGGCTGGCATTCAGACATTGAGGGCTTTGCCATTAAGATTATGGAGCATGGATTTTCATTTTATTTTAACCTAACAAATTTCAGAGCATTTTAAAAAGACGTATGACATGATTGAATTTTATTTTCTATTATCTAGTGATAATGTGGAGAATGGACTGAAATTGGAGAGAAGTTACATGCACCTTTTATCAAAAAGCTCTGGAACAAATCATGTCTTTTAGGTCCTTTATCCCCCCTTCAGCTTCCCCTTCTTTTCCTACGACTTTGCTACTTTATTCTACTCTGTGTCCCATTCTCACCTTTAGGCTCACCTACTCACTGTCATACCTGGCAGTTAGCTCCCTTCAACTCACATTGAATATATTCAGAAATTTTCTGTAGGAATATTTCTATTTAATTCACTGAATTTTACAATACTTTCAGAGTTGTAAACATGTTATTTCCTGGGAATTCATTCACTGTTTTTCTTTTTTTCATGTCAATATTCTAGTAAGAATTTTTACTTGGCAGAATGTAATTTATAAATCCAAAGTGTAAAAGGTAAATTAAAACATTCAATTTGTTAAAATAAAAAAAAACCCCACCGAGTACTCTATTTGAAATAGTATTTGCTTATTCTAAAAAAAGTCATAAGACATAAGACAAGTATAAGTATGCTATATTAATATATTAAAAATATGCAACCACACTGAACATAAAATGAAGATATAAAGTATTTTATTTTCGTTGTGATTCTTAAGACCCTTCCAATATCATAACATATTCTGGAGAAGAAGTAATTGTGATTATTTTTTTCACCCCATCTGGGAAAGTGTATTAGTTTCCTGTCAGCACTAACAAATTACTACAAATTTAGTGGTTTAATACAACACAGATTTCTTCTACTATAGTTGTAGAGACCTGAAATCTGCAATGATTTTCACTGGGGTAAAAAGTCAAGATGGCAGCATTACTGGCATATTGGTTCCTTCTAGAAACTCTGAGGGGGAGGACCTCTGTTGTTACCTTTTTTTTAATCTTCGAGTGGTGCCTGTACTCCTTGGCTTGTGGTTCCCTTCCTCATCTTCAAAGTGTGTCATCTTTTTTTAAATTTTATTTTATTTATTTATTTATTTGACAGACAGAGATCACACGGAGGCAGAGAGGCAGGCAGAGAGAGAGGA
>ML105291.1:0-35290 GCA_003697995.1 Taxidea taxus jeffersonii
TGCCAGATTTACACATTTCACAGCATTCACCATAGCACATACCCGCCCCAATGTCCATAACCCCACCACCCTCTCCCGACCCTCCTCCCCCCAGCAACCCTCAGTTTCTTTTGTGAGATTAAGAGTCTCTAATGGTTTGTCTCCCTCCCAATCCCATCTTCTTTCATTTATTCTTTTCCTACCCCCCAAACCACCATGTTGCATCTCCACTTCCTCATATCAGGGAGATCATATGATAGTTGTCTTTCTCTGATTGACTTATTTCACTAAGCATAATACCCTCTAGTTCCATCCACGTCGTCACAAATGGCAATATTTCATTTCTTTTGATGGCTGCATAGTATTCCATTATATATATATATACCACATCTTCTTTATCCATTCATCTTTGGATGGATATCTAGGTTCTTTCCATAGTTTGGCTATTGTGGACTTTGCTGCTATAAGCATCCAGGTGCACATGCTCCTTTGGATCACTATGTTTGTATCTTTAGGGTAAATGCCCAGTAGTGCAATTGCTGGGTCATAAGGTAGTTCTATTTTCAATTTTTTGAGGAACCTCCATGCTGTTTTCCAGAGTGGTTGCACCAGCCTGCATTCCCACCAACAGTGTAGGAGGGTATCCCTTTCCCTGCATCCTCGCCAGCATCTGTCCTTTCCTGACTTGTTCATTTTAGCCATTCTGACTGGTGTGAGGTGGTATCGCATTGTGGTTTGGATTTGTATTTCCCTGATGCCCAGTGATGTGGAGCACTTTTTCATGTGTCTGTTGGCCATCTGGATGTCTTCTTTGCAGAAATGTCTGTTCATGTCCTCTAACCATGTCTTGATTGGATTATTTGTTCTTTGGGTGTTGAGTTTGCTAAGCTCTTTCTAGATTTTGGATACTAGCCCTTTATCTGATATGTCATTTGCAAATATCTTCTCCCATTCTGTCAGTTGTCTTTTGGTTTTGTTGACTGTTTCCTTTGCTGTGCAAAAGCTTTTGATCTTGATGAAGTCCCAATAGTTCATTTTTTCCCTTGCTTCCCTTGCCTTTGGCGTTGTTCCTAGGAAGAAGTTGCTGCGGCTGAGGTCAAAGAGGTTGCTGCCTGTGTTCTCCTCAAGGATTTTGATGGATTCCTTTCTCACGTTGAGGTCCTTCATCCATTTGGAGTCTATTTCCGTGTGTGGTGTAAGGAAATGGTCCAATTTCATTTTTCTGCTTGTGGCTGTCCAATTTTCCCAACACCATTTGTTGAAGAGGCTGTCTTTCCATTGGGCATTCTTTCCTGCTTTGTCGAAGATTAGCTGACAATAGAGTTGAGGGTCTATTTCTGGGCTCTCTATTCTGTTCCACTGATCTATGTGTCTCTTTTTGTGCCAGCCAATAGGATCCAACAGTACATTAAAAGGATTATTCACCACGACCAAGTGGGATTTATTCCAGGGCTACAAGGTGGGTTCAACATCCGCAAGTCAATCAATGTGATACAATACATTAACAAAAGAAAGAACAAGAACCATGTGATACTCTCAATAGATGCTGAAAAAGCATTTGACAACGTATAGCATCCCTTCCTGATTAAGACTCTTCAAAGTGTAGGGATAGAGGGCACATACCTCAATATTATCAAAGCCATCTATGAAAAACCCACCGTAAATATTATTCTCAATGGAGAAAAACTGAAAGCTTTTCCGCTAAGGTCAGGAATACGGCAGGGATGTCCCTTATCACCACTGCTATTCAACATAGTACTAGAAGTCTTAGCCTCAGCAATCAGACAACAAAAAGAAATTGAAGACATCCAAATCGGCAGAGAAGAAGTCAAACTATCACTCTTTGCAGATGATATGATACTATATGTGGAAAACCCAAAAGGCTCCACTCCAAAACTGCTGGAGCTTGTACAGCAATTCAGTAAAGTGTCAGGATATAAAATCAACGCACAGAAATCAGTTGCATTTCTTTACACCAACAAGATAGAAGAAAGAGAAATTAAGGAGTCAATCCCATTTACAATTGCACCCCAAACCATAAGATACCTAGGAATAAACCTAACCAAAGAGGCAAAGAATCTATACTCAGAAAACTATAAAGTACTCACGAAAGAAACTGAGGAAGACACAAAGAAATGGAAAAATGTTCCATGCTCATGGATTAGAAGAATAAATATTGTGAAAATGTCTATGCTACCTAAAGCAATCTACACATATAATGTAATCCCTATCAAAATCCCACCCATTTTCTTCAAAGAAATAGAACAAATAATCCTAAAATTTATATGGAACCAGAAAAGACCTCGAATAGCCAAAGGAATATTGAAAAAGAAAGTCAAAGTTGGTGGCATCACAATTCCAGACTTCAAGCTCTATTACAAAGCTATTATCAAGACAGTATGGTATTGGCACAAAAATAAATAAAATCTAAAAAAAAAAAAGATTTTCAACTGTGCAAGAGGGTTGGCACCCCAGTCCCACCTTGTTCAAGACTCAGCTGTATAATTATTTCCTCTCACTTTGAATACCACCCTCTCCACTGGCTCTTTCTCCCCTCCCTCTACCATAACACATGGCTCCCATATCTTAAAAAACTGTCATTTAACCTTGCTGCCCCATTTACCATCCCATATCTCTTTTGAATTAGACATAATTTTTTTTTTTTTTTTGCACCATGGTTTGTACCCATTTGCCTATTTCTTGGCACCTACTATCCCACCACAGTGTAAACTACTTGGCTCTCCTATCACTTCACAGAATTTCAAATAATGACCTCACCAAATGGCCTTTTCTCAGTTCCCATTTTTAATATTTGGCAACATTTGACATTGTCTTCAACACCCTGTTTTAGACTCATTCCTTCCTTGGGCTTAATGTTCTACCTTAGTTTCCTATCTTCTTATTCTTTTAGATATTCCCATACTAATTGGAAAAAAAAATCCCAACATTTCATCTTTTCCTCTATAGCTTTCTCATTCAGAGACCTCATCTACTCTGAAGGCCACAAAGTCACCTCCAAGATGAATTCCCCATCTACATATTCTGTTCTTTTTTTTTTTTTTTAAGATTTTATTTATTTATTTGTTAAGAGAGAGAGAGCACAGGCAGACAGAGAGGCAGGCAGAAGCAGAGGGAGAAGCAGGCTCCCTGCCGAGCAAGGAGCCCGATGTGGGACCTGATCCCAGGACGCTGGGATCATGACCTGAGCCGAACGCAGCTGCTTAACCAACTGAGCCACCCAGGTGTCCCTACATATTCTGTTCTTACCTCTCTCCCCACCGTAGTCCCACATTCTCTTCTGCCTGAATGCAATTACTACCTGATTGTATGACCATCATCTGATAGTATGAAAATAATACATCTTTTTCCTCAAATCACAAATGGCTTTGCTATTTCTTTTTCTACTACCAAAATTCTTCAGTCATTCAAAAAAGAACTTCAGTGAGGTCCATTTATCCCTCCTTTTTGCTAAAACCAAATCTTGTCAAGGCTTCTGTTACAGTATCCATTGCATCTCTCCCTATCCTTATTTCCACTGAGAGAATGCTAGTTTAATTCTTAATGCTTCATGCATGCATGGACTGTTTCACAGCCTTCTAAAGGGTCCACAACTTCCCCTTCCTCCAATTCTCTCTCTCTTTTTTTAAGATTTTATTTATTTATTTGACAGAGATCCCAAGTAGACAGAGAGGCAGGCAGAGAGAGGGGAAAGCAGGCTCCCCACTGAGCAGAGAGCCTGATGTGGGGCTTGATCCCAGGACCCTAGGATCATGACCTGAACCGAAGGCAGAGGCTTTAACTCACTGAGCCACCCAGATGCCCCCCCTCCAATTCTCTTGAAAGAGAAATTGTTATAAAAAGATAACACAGAAAGATTATGAAACAGATAATATAAAATTGTTAACAGGTTTAAATTATAAAAATGTGGCTTTGGTCATTTCTTCTGTCCTAAAAAACAAAACAAAACAAAACAAAAAACAGATTGCCCATTGCTTATAAAGCAAAGTATAAACCCCTTATAAAGCCCATTAAACGGCCTCTACATATACTTCAGAAGTTGGCAAACTTCTGATTTGGCTCACAGGCCAAATCCAGCCTGCCTCCTGTTTTTGTAAGTCTATAAATTGAGAATGTCTCATACACTTTTAAAAAATGATCAAAAAACCAAGGACGCCTGGTGGCTCAGTTGGTTAAGCAGCTGCCTTCAGCTCAGGTCATGATCCCAGCATCCTGGGATTGAGTCCCACATTGGGCTCTTCGCTCAGCAGGGAGCCTGCTTCTCCCTCTGCCTCTGCCTGCCTCTCTGTCTGCCTGTGCTCACTCTCTCTGACAAATAAATGAATAAAATCTTTTTAAAAATTTTTTTAAAAAATGATCAAATAAACAGATTTCATAATATGTATCATAAGTAAAAATAATATGAAATTCAAATTTCCATGTCCAAAAGTAAAGTTATATATATTTTTTATTTTTTTGTTTTTATTTTTTTTTCACTCTCTCTTTCTCCTCCTCCCCTATTTGGCTTCTGCCTCTGGTCATTCATCCAACAGATATGAATTGATGTCCACAATGTGCCACCTAGTAGATACATATGGTGAGCCAGACAGAGAAGGCCCCCGCCCTCAGTGGCTTGCAGCCTAGTGAGGAGTCCCGTAATAGATGAGTTAGCACAGAAACATGTGCTTACAGATTTGACAAGAGCTACAAAGACCAAAGAGGGAAGCGAAGACTAGAATAGCAGGGGAGACCTACTCCAGATGGGGTTGTGGGAGCCTCTCCAAGGAACTGGCATTCTCACTCAAGGGCAAAAATCAGGACTGACAGGATTCCAGCTGGTTTGTGTGGCACAAACCAAAAGTAAAGTTATATTTTAACACAGCCAAACTCATTCATTTGTTAATTGTCTATAGCTACTTTCACACCACGACAGAGTTGAATAGCTGTGAAACTGCGTGGCCTGCAGAGCCCAAGATACTTATTTTCTGGCATTTACAGAAAAGGTTTGCAGACTCCTGCTCTAGTTCAATTTACCTCTCAAGCCTTAGCTCCCCCTTACTCCAATGGCATATAGCTTTTAGTCTAGTCATAACCGATCCATTTATCTACTGATTTTCCTACCTTTATCATTTGCCTCTCACTATTCCTTTGGTCTGGAATGTTCCTTACCCCTTTCAGGATAATAGGAACTCCTTTCTTCCTTTAGGACTCAAATTCCATATCATCTAGCAAAGATTTCCTTAATCACAACAACTAAAAATACCCACTTCTTTTATTTGTTATAACATCTTCTGGGCTACTTATACTTAAGTAATAAAAAATACATACAAGACTATACTTTATACTATGCTATACTTTATCTCCCCAAATAGACTGTGAACATAGAAAACAGTGTTGGTATTTTACCATTTTTTTCCTATCTCTTAGAGTGGCAAGCTCAGAACCCTGCATACAGTAGTGATCTTTTTTTTTTTTTTAAGATTTTATTTATTTGATAGAGAGATACAGAGTGAGAAAGAACATAAGCAGGAGGAGTGGGAGAGGGAGAAGCAGGCCTCCTGCAAAGCAGGGAGCCAGATGCCAGGCTCCATCCCAGGACTCTGGGATCATGACCTGAGCCAAAGGCAGATGCTTAACCGACTGAGCCACCCAAGCACCCCTGATAGTGATAATTCTTTAACTTTTTTTTTTTTTTTTTTTGTCAGAGAGAGCGGGAGCGAGCACAGGCAGACAGAGTGGCAGGCAGAGGCAGAGGGAGAAGCAGGCTCCCCGCTGAGCAAGGAACCCAATTCGGGACTCGATCCCAGGACACCGGGATCATGACCTGAGCCGAAGGCAGCCACTTAACCAACTGAGCCACCCAGGCGTCCCCATGATAATTCTTAATAAAATTTTATATTTGGGGGAGGAGTCAAGATGGTGGAGAAGTAGCAGGCTGAGACGACATCAGGCAGCAGGAGATCAGCTAGATAGCCTATCAAACCACTCCGAACACCTATGAATCCAACAGGAGATCGAAGAGAAGAAGAGCAACAATTCTAGAAACAGAAAATCGACCACTTTCTAAAAGGTAGGACCAGTGGAGAAGTGAATCCAACACGATGGGAAGATAGACTAGACCCCAGGGGGAGGGGCCGGCTCCCGGCAAGCGGTGGAACAACGGAGCACAAAATCAGGACTTTTAAAGTCTGCTCCACGGAGGGACATTGCTCCAAAGGCTAAACAGGGGTGAAGACTTCGCGGGGACAGCGTGGACTCAGGTCCCACGGGGTCCCAGAAGGATCGGGGGTGTCTGAGTGTCGCAGTGCTCACAGGTATTAGAGTGGGGAAGCTGGCTACGGAGACAGAGCTGAGGAGTGAACTCTCAACTTGGGGTTACCTTGAACCGTAATCTGTGACACAGGCCAGTGCTCTGTGCGTGGGGTCCCCCAAGATCCCGGGAGACTCCAACCTGGAAGAGCCCAGAGATCTGCAGGGTTCAGAGACTCCAGGTGGGACTCTGCCAGAGAAAGAGATGCTTGGTCACAGGCTGGGTGAGCTCGGAGCGCTCCCAGAAGCCAGTGAGAGGGGACTGCTTACGCACGATTTTCTCTGAGCGCGGTCTCCGGGTCCAGCGCGGCTGGAGGCTGGGGAGATGGGAGTGATTAAGCACTTTTCTCTGAAGGTGCACTGAAGACTGGGGCCCCGAGCTCTCGGCTCCTCCAAGCCGGAGATTGGGAGGCCGCCATTTTCATTCCCATCCTCCGGAACTCTACGGAAAGCATTCAGGGAACAAAAGCCCCCAAAAGCGAACCTGAGAGGATTACTTAGCCCGGCCCCTGGTAAGGGCGGTGCAATTCCACCTGGGGCAGAGACACTTGAAAATCACTACAACAGGCCCCTCCCCCAGAAGATCAACAAGAAATCCAGCCAAGACCAAGTTCACTTAACAAGGAGAACAGCAGAATTCCAGAGGAGGAGAAAGCAAAGCATGGAATTCTTGGCTTTCTCCCCATGAATCTTTAGTCTTGCAAAGTTAATTAATTTTTTTAAATTTTTTTTCTCTTCTGCTAATTTTTTTTAACTTTTACCCTTTCCTCTTTTAACATTTTTTAACTAGTTTATCTCAATAACTTTCTTAAGAAAAAATCTTATTTGACCCTTTATTAGTATAGTCATATTTTATCCTTCACTGTATCTAACTTTATTCTTTGTATACACATAGGGTTTTTTTTCTTCTAAAAAATTTGTGGTACAACTTCTTCTAATAGATCAAAATACTCCCCAAATCTAGTACTGGTCTTGATCTAGTCTCCAGCCCAAGGAAGTTCTCTCCACTTTTTTTTTTTTAATTCTCCCTACCAACTTACTTTATCAACTCCTGTTAGAAAAAAAATTTTTTTTCCATCTTTATAGTCATATTTCATCCCTTCATTGTGTTTACCCTTACATATGTTTTTCATTCTTTAAAATTTTGGGAGGTAGTTTCTTCTAAGAGACCAAAATACTCCCAAAATTAAGTGGGTGACCCTGTTCTAGTCACCAGTCTAATACATATATATATTTTTTCTTTTTTTATATTTTTTTCTTTATTTGTGTTCTCTTTTTTTTTTTTCTTTTTTTTTTTTTTGTCTTTTCTGAACTTCTTTTTACCCCCTTTCTCCCCACCCCCACGATTTGGGGTCTCTTCTGATTTGGTTAAAGCACATCTTCCTGGGGTCTTTGCCACCCTTTTAGTATTACATTTGCTCCTTCATATATTCTTATCTGGACAAAATGACAAGGCAGAAAAACTCATCACAAAAAAAAGAACAGGAGGCAGTACTGAAGGCTAGGGACCTAATCAATACAGACATTGGTAATATGTCAGATCTGGAATTCAGGACAACGATTCTCAAGGTTCTAGCTGGGCTCGAAAAAGGCATGGAAGATATTAGAGAAACCCTGTCCAGAGAAATAAAAGCCCTTTCTGGAGAAATAAAAGAACTAAAATCTAACCAAGTTAAAATAAAAAAAGCTATTAATGAGGTGCAATCAAAAATGGAGGCGCTTACTGCTAGGATAAATGAGGCAGAAGAAAGAATCAGTGATATAGAAGACCAAATGACAGAGAATAAAGAAGCTGAGCAAAAGAGAGACAAACAACTACTGGACCACGAGGGGAGAATTTGAGAGATAAGTGATACCATAAGACGAAACAACATTAGAATAATTGGGATTCCAGAAGAAAAAGAAAGAGAGAGAGGAGCAGAAGGTGTATTGGAGAGAATTATTGTAGAGAATTTCCCTAATATAGCAAAGGGAACAAGCATCAAAATCCAGGAGGTGCAGAGAATCCCCCCTCAAAATCAATAGGAATCGGTCCACACCCCGTCATCTAATAGTAAAATTTACAAGTCTTAGCAACAAAGAGAAAATCCTGAAAGCAGCACGGGACAAGAAGTCTGTAACGTACAATGGTAAAAATATTAGATTGGCAGCAGACTTATCCACGGAGACCTTGCAGGCCAGAAAGAACTGGCATGATATATTCAGAGCACTAAACGAGAAAAACATGCAGCCAAGAATACTTTATCCAGCTAGGTTATCATTGAAAATAGAAGGAGAGATAAAAAGCTTCCAGGACAAACAAAAACTGAAAGAATTTGTAAACACCAAACCAGCTCTACAGGAAATATTGAAAGGGGTCCTCTAAGCAAAGAGAGACCCTAAAAGTATTATCAGAAAGGAACAGAGACAATATACAGTAACAGTCACCTTACAGGCAATACAATGGCACTAAATTCATATCTCTCAGTAGTTACCCTGAACATAAATGGGTTATATGCCCCAATCAAAAGACACAGGGTTTCAGAATGGATAAAAAAACAAAACCCATCAATATGCTGCCTACAAGAAACTCATTTTAGACCTGAAGACACCTCCAGATTGAAAGTGAGGGGGTGGAAAACAATTTACTATGCTAATGGACATCAGAAGAAAGCTGGGGTGGCAATCCTTATATCAGATCAATTAGATTTTAAGCCAAAGACTATAATAAGAGATGAGGAAGGACACTATATCATACTCAAAGGGTCTGTCCAACAAGAAGATCTAACAATTTTAAATATCTATGCCCCTAACATGGGAGCAGCCAACTATATAAACCAATTAATAGCAAAATCAAAGAAACACATTGACAAGAATACAATAAGAGTAGGAGACTTTAACACACCCCTCACTGAAATGGACAGATCATCCAAGCAAAAGATCAACAAGGAAATAAAGGTCTTAAATGACACGCTGGACGAGATGGACATCACAGATATATTCAGAACATTCCATCCCAAAGCAACAGAATACACATTCTTCTCTAGTGCCCATGGAATATTCTCCAGAATAGATCACATCCTGGGTCATAAATCAGGTCTCAACTGGTATCAAAAGATTGGGATCATTCCCTGCATATTTTCAGACCACAATGCTCTGAAGCTAGAACTCAATCACAAGAGGAAATTTGGAAAGAGCACAAATACATGGAAACTCAACAGCATCCTTCTAAAGAATGAATGGGTCAACCAGGAAATTAAAGAATTGAAAAAAATCATGGAAACAAATGATAATGAAAACACAACGGTCCAAAATCTGTGGGACACAGCAAAGGCAGTCCTGAGAGGAAAATATATAGCGATACAAGCCTTTCTCAAGAAACAGGGAAGGTCTCAAATACACAACCTAACCCTACCTAAAGGAGCTCGAGAAAGAACAACAAAGAAAGCCTAAACCCAGCAGGAGAAGAGAAATAATAAAGATCAAATCAGAAATCAATGAAATAGAAACCAAAAAAACAACAGAACAAATCAACGAAACTAGGAGCTGGTTCTTTGAAAGAATTAATAAGATTGATAAAATTTGATATTTTTAAAAGAAATCGTTAGTGATTTATAAGGTTTAATATTTGTTGAATAAATAAGCTATATGATTAATAAGGGCTGTATAGATAACTAAGCTAAAAATGGGTATAAACTACAAACTGATTTTACTCTCTTAAATTAAACAAATTATATGCATTTCCTAAAGTGATTGATATCAAAGTAATATTAGCATTTTCTAGCCCCAAATCTCAAGTTTACCTTGAACTCACCATTCCCTATCATTTAACAATTTCTTCATTTCTCATGCCGAAAATCAGATTATTTCTATACATGTATATGATCTGTTTTGGATATGAGGAAAAATGTGTATATGTTGTATGTACACATAATACTTATTGTATTGGAAATACATTACATTTCATTAAGGATACCTTAAGAACAAAGTAATCCCCAAATGTCAGGTTAATGTGACTGGCAGATTTAAGCATTCTTATAGAACTTAAAAAATTACATATCTCAAAAATGGAATATTATTAGATATGTTATTTATAAATAAATTTACCTGTTCATAAAGAAGAAAGGTCTTGTCTCTCTCAGATGTAAGAACCTTGACGTTACCCTGAATTTCTGCCAAATGACGCTCATATTTTTCCAGCATGCATTTTAGTTCTTCACGGTCTCTTGTTGTCTTCAAAAGCTCTACATCACAGTTTGTACCCTACGATTATTATATAAGAAATCTGAAATTCTTCTTTGACACGTGGTTCTAAAAAAAACAGCACTACACAATCTCTACTCAATCAAACATGACTATACAATGAAAAGAAATGATGAAAAAAAAAGTTTAAAAAATCTCTCTTTTAAACAGCTTTATCCCAAACTGGTCCACATTTATCTGATTATCTCCCAACTACTACCAATACTGGCGATACAGAACCAAATTCAATGGTCACTGTGCTTTAAAAGAGATCTCTGGCTCCCCAATTCTTGGATATATCAATTCATGCCAAATCAAAATGAATTGTTTGTATGTTAGGCAAATCAAAGAATAAAAGTTGGAGCAACAAACTCCAAAATATTTGTAAGTTTCCAAAACCTACCCGGGAAGATGGAGATGGGCGTCTTGGACTTTTAGATCTACTTCTGATCATCTTTCTCATCAAATTTTGAGCTTCACTCTTGTAGTAATCTCTGTCTGCTTCTAAAGTCTTGACAAAGGAATCAAGTCTGGAAGGAGATTTATTTTGTGCTTTTTCAGTCTCTAAAATTATCTTGCCAAGGAGGGAAAAATTAGGTCATTATTTCAAGCTACACTATAGCATCATTTTCTATATGAAAATTGAGTAAGCAGGAACCTTAAAAATAATTACTTTGGTATCTTAGAAGATAATTCATCAGTACTGTGTAAAAACCAGTTAGATGCCTTCTTCTTTTTCTAGCATTTCTGAATGTACTATATTTTACTTAACGAAAAGAACCCTTATATTTACTCAATAATTTTAAGAAAAAATGGTAAAGAAATTTCAGAAAGGACAGAAATGTACACAGATCTAGTTGTAAGTCCTAGAAATTGACGTAATTTGCTTAGGAAACTTGTATGCTAATATTAAAGCTTCTGTTTATAGCATCTACATTTTGTTCAACAAATGAATAAATTAAATGAATGCTGGATATTTTAAATTTGTATACAGTTTCAAGTACATTCCCATTTACCTTAATGTATTTAGAAGCATTTTTTCTCTTATAATCTTTATTTTACCAATACTTTATTGGGAGAAAATTACAGGTATGTTTTCAGAGAGGGTGTTCCAAATATTTTAAATTATAACATTAAACAGTCTAAAAGGAGTTTTCATTTCACGTTGTTAGAAAAAGAAAACTCACTACTTTGAATTAACTTACAACATCTGATTTAATATTTATTACTAAGAGGGATAAAAGTTAATGTGTAAACAAATGCATCTTATATTTTGAGAATTAAATTACTCATGGTCATCATTTTAAATCAAGTAACAGCTAAGGGTACTAATAAAACCAACCAAAGTTCTCTCCACCTCTGGGAAAGAAAGGCATAATGGTGAAATGGAGCGAGAACAACAATGCTCTTACATATGGGAAGTGCTCCTGTGCACCAAGCAGAGTACTGATTTTAGAAAGCAGACATTTTTTAATGTTCACAAAATGCAGGAGAACTAAAACACATATACCATTTTCACAGTCAACAGAATAAAAATGACTCCGCAACTCAAATTTATAAAAAAATGTACTTACAGATCTAAGCCTTTTTATTGTATCTTCCAATACTATTATATTATTTTGTTGGCAAATGAGTTCAATCTGAAAAATAAGCCAGAAAAAAATGGTTATTTAGATTAAAGAGAACATCAAAAAAAGAAGGCAAGGATGTGGACCAAAAGGAATCTTTATGTTGGTGGGAATGCAAACTGGTGCAGACATTGCAGAAACAGTATGGTGGTTTCCAAAAAATTAAAATTAGAATTACCTTATGATCTAATAATCACACTACTGGATATTTACCCAAAAAATATAAAAATACTAATTCAAAGGGATACAAGAACTCCTCTGTTCACTGCAGTATTATTTACAACAGCCAAATTATGGAAACAGATCAAGTGTCCATTGATAAATGAATGGATAAAGATGTGGTTATATATACATACATAAATACACAAACACACACACACACAAATGGAATATTATTCAGTCATAAAAAGAATGAAGTCTTGAAATTTGCAATGACACAGATGGAGTTATAGAGTATAATGCTAAGCAAAAAAAGTCAGAGAAAGACAAATACCATATGATCTCACTCACATGTGGAATTTAAGAAACAAAATAAATGAGCTAAGTGGAAAAAAAGAGAGAAAAACCAAGAAATAGACTCTTAACCATAGAGAACAAACTGATAGTTACCAGAGTGGGGGGTGGAGGTAGGTGAAAGAGGGGATGGAGATTAAATAGTACACTTACCATGATGAAAAAATAAAATTAAATTAAAAATTAAAAAAAGGGAAGCCACTTAAAAATAAAATCATGTAGTGAATAATTTACAAAAGAAATTATAATCTAGCCTTTCTGTTCACCTACCTTTGGATGATAAAAGAACATAGAATGAAATATAGCAGTTCCTTTCCATTAACCCAGGTTTGTTATGAAACAGTAATTGGTTATATTTTACCAAATTACTCCCTACAAACTGTAACAAACAGGGCAGTTCCCCTGCCTGGGGACCCTGCTTCAGACCCTTCTCCAGGCTCCTTTGGGTCCTAGAGCTCACCGTCTGACTCACTGACCCCCAATTAGGAAGTGCAGAGGCTGTGGCACCCAGAGGGACCACCTGGATGGACCACCACAGATGAGCCCCTGTGAAGACAACCCCCTAGCTCCCAGGGCTGGGAGGAATGTGAGGAGGCACACAGTGCTTGTTAGGTAGAGAACAAGCATCCAGGCTCAGCTTTCCAGACCTTGTTCCCACTCGGCCTGGATGACTGGCTCCAATCCTGACAGCCCCTGCTTGGTGGCCTGGCTTATAGACCAGTGGAACAGAGTAGAGAGCCCAGATATGGACCCTCAACTCTATGGTCAAATAATCTTCGACAAAGCAGGAAAAAATATACAGTGGAAAAAAGACAGTCTTTTCAATAAATGGTGCTGGGAAAATTGGACAGCTATATGTAGAAGAATAAAATTCGACCATTCTCTTACACCTTACACAAAGATAAACCCAAAATGGATAAAAGGCCTCAATGTGAGACAGGAATCCATCAGAATCATAGAGGAGAACATAGGCAGTAACCTCTTCAATATCGGCCACAGCAACTTCTTTCAAGATATGTCTCCAAAGGCAAAGGAAACAAAAGCGAAAATGAACTTTTGGGACTTCATCAAGATCAGAAGCTTCTGCACAGCAAAGGAAACAGTCAACAAAACAAAGAGGCAACCCACGGAATGGGAGAAGATATTTGCAAATGACAGTACAGAAAAAAGGCTGATATCCAGAATCTATAAAGAACTTCTCAAACTCAACACACATAAAACACATAATCATGTCAAAAAATGGGCAGAAGACATGAACAGACACTTCTCCAATGAAGACATACAAATGGCTATAAGACACATGAAAAAATGTTCATCGTCACTAGCTATCAGGGAGATTCAAATTAAAACCACATTGAGATATCACCTTACACCAGTTAGAATGGCCAAAATTAGCAAGACAGGAGACAACACGTGTTGGAGAGGATGTGGGAAAAGGGGAACCCTCTTACACTGTTGGTGGGAATGCAAGTTGGTGCAGCCACTTTGGAAAACAGTGTGGAGATTCCTTAAGAAATTAAAAATAGAGCTTCCCTATGATCCTGCAATAGCACTACTGGGTATTTACCCCAAAGATACAGATGTAGTGAAAAGAAGGGCCATCTGTACCCCAATGTTCATAGCAGCAATGGCCAGTCGCCAAACTATGGAAAGAACCAAGATGCCCTTCAATGGACGAATGGATAAGGAAGATGTGGTCCATATACACTATGGAGTATTATGCCTCCATCAGAAAGGATGAGTACCCAACTTTTGTATCAACACAGATGGGACTGGAAGAGATTATGCTGAGTGAAATAAGTCAAGAAGAGAGAGTCAATTATCATATGGCTTCATTTATTTGTGGAGCTTAAGAAATAACACGGAGGACATGGGGAGATGGAGAGGATAAGGGAGTTGGGAGAAATTGGAAGGGGAGATGAACCATGAGACTATGGACTCTGAAAAACAATCTGAGGGTTTTGAAGGGATGGGGGGTGAGAGGTTGGGTGAGCCTGGTAGTAGGTATTATGGAGGGCACATATTGAATGGAATACTGGGTGTGGTACATAAATAATGAATTCTGGTACACTGAAAAGAAATAAAAAAAAAAAAGATTATTATATTTAAAAAAAAAAAAGAGAAAGGGGATCAACTATATAAAAATCTGGAATAACATTCCAGGCAGAAGATACAACAAAAGCAAATGCCCTAAAGTAAAAGAATGTCGGCTAAATTCCAAGGAATAGTAAGGAGCTAGTGTGGCTGGAGTAGAATGTGCATAGGGAAAAGTAGTTGGAAAGTACTATGGAGTAAAATAAAGCAGGGAAGGAAGAGGGGGAATCAGCATGAGGGGAGGAAGAACTTAAATAGCCTTTACACTTTATCTTTCAATGGTAAATTTTGAAATATTTTTGACTGATGAAACACATACCAATGTAATAATGACAAGAGCTATCGAAGATCCAGTCCAAGAATAGCCCTTATGTTAATTAAAATATAAATTGTATGAAGAAACTAGTAATGGTAAAATCACAATTCTGCTTATTTCAAAAATTTATGTTCAATTAGCTGAGAAACAATGTATTATTAAAATATGAATGATTAAAAAAACTCAAAATGAGAAGATAAAAGGGGGCATATAATTCTGGTGGTTTTAAAATACATCCTATATTCCTTACTTCAAATGATGGAGCTTAATTCCCTTCCCCTTAAGTGTGGCATATACTTAGTAACTCACTTCTAGTGAACAGGATATGATGATTTGTAACTTTTGAGACAAACATAACAGGCAATGGAGATTCCTCCTTTCTGCCTCTCTTGGATGACTGGCTCAGGGGAAGCAAGGAGATATAAAACTATCAAACAACCTTAAGGGAGGTGCACCTGTCAAGGAACTGAAGCCCGCCAAAAGCCAACAGTCATCTGAGTATGTCATCTAAAAGCAAACCCCCCAGTACCCATCAAGCCATGACTACAGACTGGCTACCATTTGATTACAATTTCCTGAGAAATGGTGAAGCAAAACTACCCAGCTAACTAAGCTATACTTGAAACTATGAGAAACAAATGTTTGTCATCTGAGGCCACTAACGTTTAAGAGTAATCTGTTACACAGAAATAGAAAATAAAATAGTAAATATTCAAAACATTTTAATGTAATAAATGATGGAAGAAGTCATTCTCCTGACCTTTAAAAATATGACTAAAAGTAAACTCTCGCAAATAAATACACTTAATATTATCTACCTCAATTTCAGACAAACTGACTTCACCTCAAACTCTACCTCTCTAGAGCATAAGCCCAAAGAGTACAGGAATACAATATTCTTTCTCAACTCTCAAATCAGAAATTCTGTTTCAAGCTTCATCCCACAAATCAGACAAGGAATCTCTCCCCAGTAATTGGATACCTAAACTACATACCCAATGACATAAGGATGATGATAACATGCACTGGTGTTTCTATCCCCAACACTGGTCATATACTTTCTACTCCCCATTCTACCTGTAACATTCATTTACTGAGGTTGGTGATTTCATTTCAGTACATTTAAACAACCCATTTTATCCCCCTCTTTATTTACTATTCAATGTCTTTCCTGCATCAGCAATGCTACTCTACTCAAGCTTTCCAATTCTCAGATACACCAAACATTCCACATCACATGTGAATGTCTATTTCTTAGAAATGTTCTTTTTGAAGCTAGGCAGAATTTCCATCTGTGGGTTTAACATTTTCAGTTTTAGGTAAATCCTAGCTCTTTTATTTTAAATCTTTCCCATTCCTTAAATTCTCTTTTTGATAGCAGAGGATTCACCCTGACAGAGTACTCACTCTCTAACACAGATTTTAACAATCCTTTAAAATTGATGACTTCGAAACTGGGTACGCTCTTCGGGGGAATATGGCCAACTAGGCCTCCTAGACTGGGAAGAAATATAATTTTTAATTTGAGGAAGAAAACAAGAAAGAAAATAAAACATTAACCCAATATTCTTTAATTTGGTAATCTTTATTATTTTTTAAAGATTTTATTTATTTATTTGTCAGAGAGAGAGAAAGAGGGCACAAGCAGGAAGAGTGGCATGGAGAGGGAGGAGTAGACTCCCCTCCAAGCAAGGAGCCCAATGGGGACTCAATCACAGGGCCCTGGGATCAAAACCTGAACTGAAGGCAGACGCTTAACCAACTGAGCCACTTAAGCATCTCAATAATTTTTATTATTAGGACTGAACCTAATTTGACACTAAATTGTTAATGAAGGATAACTATTCTTAAAAGAAACAGTATAAACAAAAAGAATTTATTGAAAAATGTTAAAAATATTCAAACTAATATGAGGAAGTGGAGAGGCAATGGGGGTGGGGACTAAGGGGGTAGGGAAAGAATAAATGAAACAAGATGGGATTGGGAGGAAGACAAACCAAAAGAGACTCTTAATATCATAAAACAAACTGAGGGGGGGGGCGGGGGGTTGAAAGGGGGGTGTGGGTTAAATTAAACGTTTAAAAAAAAAAAAAATAAACCTCAAAAAAAACACAAATGAATCTGTAAAAAAAAAAATAGAACATTAAAATGTATAATAAAAATTTAAGTGCTTTCATTTCTATTTAAAAAAAAAATACTCTTGAAATTTGAGATACCAAAAGAGGTGTTTTAAAACTCAGAAATTGGGGGTGCCTGGGTGGCTCAGTGGGGTTAAGCCGCTGCCGTCAGCTCAGGTCATGATCTCAGGGTCCTGGGATCGAGCCCCACATCAGGCTCTCTGCTCAGCAGGGAGCCTGCTTCCTCCTCTCTCTCTGCCTGCTGCTCTGCCTACTTGTGATCTCTGTCTGTCAAATAAATAAATAAAATCTTAAAAAAAAAAAAAACTCAGAAATTCAGAATTCTTTAGTAAAAGCTATGGTTTCTTTGGAAATATATACCCTGAAAAAAAAAAATTCAAACTACCTTTAAATGTCCTTCAAATACTTTAGTAGCAATCATCTGCCTTCTGCTCAGGTCATGATGCCAGGGTTCTCGGATGGAGTCCCATATCAGGCTCCTTGCTCAGCAGGGAGCCTGCTTCTCCCTCTGAATGCCACTCCCCCTGCTTGTACTCTCACTCTCTCTCTCCTACTCTCTCTCTGGCAGATAAATAAATAAAATCTTTAAAAAATATATAATAGGTTCACTCTGGCTTTGAAATACATTGTATCTTGCTTATAAACCGTTAGGCAACAAAAATTATAATTGTGTGAAGTTATAACTTCCAACATTTTTTTACATTAAAATATTTTGAGTATTTACTATTTTATTTTCTATTCCTAGATAACAAATTACCCTAAACCTTACTGGCCTCAGATCTCAAACATTTTTATCTCATAGTTTCAAGTATAGCTTAGTTATAATATAAGTCAAAGTTTATAATATGTGAAGTTTCTTAATGTTCCTAGTTTCTAAATTTCATGGCAGAGTACTAAAAACTCAAACAAGAAATAAAATGTTTATCAAAATATCATAAAGCTACATTAACTAAAATAATGTGATGGTGGCACAGATAATAGCACATGAGTCCATGAAATAAAACAATCCAGAAACATATCCAAGCACATATGAGAATTTAGTAATTATTAAAATGGCATTTCAAATCAGTGACTAAAGAAAGGACTATCCAACCCTACCTCATACTAGAACAAAAAGAAATTCCAGGATTAAAACTTATAAAAATATTAAAAAGTATTTAATAATGTAGAAAATATTCTTGAGTTCTTGAAGTGAGAAGATATTCCTAAACAAGAATCAAAACTAGGTGGAGAACAGAGGATTTTTAGGGCAGTAAAATTATTCTGCATGATACTATAATGGTAACACATTTCATTCTACATTTGTTCAAACTCTTGGAACATGGACTCTAGGTGATAATGATGAGTCAATGTAGGTTCATCAATTTTAGCAAAGGTATCACTTGGGTGGGGGATGTTGCTAACAGGGAGGCTATCTGTATGTAGGGACAGGGGTATATGGAAAATCTCTATACAGTTGGCTTAATTTTGCTGTAAACCCAAAACTGTTCTAAAAATAAAGTTATTCAAATTTTTAAAAAGGGGGAGAACCTTGAAAAGATAAAAGAATCAAAACTCAGAAGTCAGTAAAGATTGACAAATTTAAAACTTTGATTAAAAAACCTTTTTAAAGTGTGAAATAAATTGTGGGTGTGAAAACAGAAAAAAAGGATGGAAATACATGTACCATCTATTTGTTGGTAGATATTTCTGCAGGAGAGAGAAGAATTAGGAAGGAAGAGAAATGTCCTATATACAGAACATTCCAGCTTTTCTTCAAAATTTTATTTAAATCCTAGTTAGTTAACATAGAGTGTGACACTGGTTTCAGGAGTAGAATTTAGTGATTTATCACTTACATATAGCATCCAGTGCTCATCATAACAAATCTCCTCCTTAAACCCCATCACCCATTTAGCTCATCCCCCGCCCACCTCCCTCCATCAACCCTGTTTGTTCTCTATCATTAAGAATCTCTTATGGTGTACTTCCCCCTCTCTCTCCCCCCTTCCCATATGTTCATCTGTTTTATTTCCTAGATTCCACATATAGTGAAATCATAAGATATTTATCTTTCTCTGACTTAATGTGCTTAGCATAATATACTCTAGTTCCATTCATGTTGTTGCAAATGGCAAGATTTCATTCTGTTTGATGGTTGAGCAATCTTCCATTGTGTATATATATATATATATATGGCCCATACAGAACATTCCTATTGCCTGCCAGTTTTTACCACGACTACATATTACTTAGAAAATTTTTTGAGCAAAACTTTTTATTTATTTATTTATTTTTAAAATGTATTTATTTGACAGACAGAGATCACAAGTAGACAGAGAGGCAGGCAGAGAGAGAGGAGGAAGCAGGCTCCCCGCCGAGCAGAGAGCCCGATGTGGGGCTCGATCCCAGGACCCCGGGATCATGACCCGAGCCGAAGGCAGAGGCTTTAACCACTGAGCCACCCAGGCACCCCCTGAGCAAAACTTTTTAAAAGAAATAAAATGGGGCACCTGGGTGGCTCAGTGGGTTAAGCGGCTGCCTTCGGCTCAGGTCATGATCCCAGCGTCCTGGGATTGAGTCCCACATCGGGCTCCTTGCTCGGCAGGGAGCCTGCTCCTCCCTCTGCCTCTGCCTGCCTCTCTGTCTGCCTGTGCTCGCTCTCTCTCTCTAACTAATAAATAAATAAAATCTTAAAAAAAAAAAACAGTATTTAAAAAAAAAAGAAATAAAATCCTAACTACAATTACTGCACTGATCATTTTGCAATATATAGAAATACTGAATCATTATTTTGTACAACTTGAGCTAATGCAATACTATATATCAGTTACAACTCAATAAAAAATTCTACTGTGGTAAATGCAATACCTTTGCTTCTTCAAGTTCTTTGTCGGCGGTATCCACCACAAAATTTTTCTCTTTTTCTAGTTGCTCTGCTAGTTGGTCAATTTTAATCAATTCTTTACAAAGATGCTCATTGTGGCTGGTTAAATCATCTACTTGACTGCTTACCACCTCCTTACTATCCAAGAGTTTCCTAACATATTCTTCCAAGCCATGATTTGTCTGTTTGAGATCTTCAATCTGTTATAATTAGAAAGAAAATAAACATATTAAAATATTTCCTTTGCTTCCCTCTGAGGAGAACAAGCAGGTGACTGGAATCAGGAAAGGAAGTTTGAGCCCCTGGAAGGAGACCTAACTATATATATATTTTTCACTTTCTGAATTTTGTACCATGTGAATGTAATACCTATCTGAAAAAATATACTAAACGAAAATTTAAAGATTTATAGTACATCTTCCAAAGCAATTTACAATTAATAAACTTAATTACTATTTCTTTTTAGCCAAAACTATTAGAAAAATGGCCAAATATTTATATCTACACAAAAGAAACCAGTCTTGAAATTACTTAATTTTAATACCAATTAGATGTTCTTCAGAATTAAATTTTTAATTTTTGTTAACAAAATATGTTAACTCAAAAAATAAAGTCCTTTGAACATATCAATAACTTACTTGACTAAGCTAAATACCAAATCAATCAAGTATTTGCTGACTAATGTGGAGGACCACAGCTTTCCTTCCCAGCCCACTATCAAAACAACAACGGATGAAAAGGCCTTTTCTATCACGGAGGTATCCAAATGCCTTTAAAGGAAAAAATATATATTAGACCCATTGAAAATAACTATATGTCAGGACCTATGGTGAATTACTTAAATAAAGTTTCCTTTTTTGCCCTGGCCTCAAGGAATTTTAAAGCCTACCTGCAACCCACCTCTAGCAACTAGCACAGAACCTGTGTGCAGTGATCTCCTGTCTGCTATTCTTGTCCCATGCTTTCATTAAGTTTATTTTCCCCTATTCTTATTACCTAAGTTATTTTTATTACTTGTATCTTTTTTAAAACTATAGGATGTGGGATAAACACACATAAACTTCTATTTATCTATCTATATGTCTTTTTATCTTTGTTCATGGCTTCTACAGTGCTACATTTCTGAGCAATAAGGATGCACTAAAAATGTTTGCTAACTTTCTACTGCACCAGGAGAGGTTAAATGCTTTTCCTCTCTGTGCCACCATAAAGCCTCTTACACAATTTAATCTTGGTATTTGATAACATATATTATTTGTTTACTTCCCTGTCCCTTCCACTAAATTCTAAGCAACTTTAAAGGGATTGTCTCTAACTTCAGTATTAACACACCTCTAACTTCTATATCATTTACTGTATATTTAACATATAATCTCAAATTTTTTAAATGAAATAAAACTAATAAATTATAATTTAAACACTCACTCTCCTCACCTCTAACATCAAGCCATACACTTTTACTAAATTCCAAGACACAACTACTTTAGAAGACGCAGTTTCAAGTGGTAGAAAGGATGCAGGCTTTGGAATTAGGCAGACCAGTTCAAGTCCTATTGTATTTCTTTAATCAATTACTTAACCCTGACAATTTACCATATTTTCTTGATCCTAAGAGATGCATCTGACTTCAGGAAAAATAAATGGAAGCCTCTTGACTTTCATCTGCTAAATGGAGAGAATACCTACAATTTTCAGGGTTGTAGTCAAGTATAACAAGTATAAAAGTTCAAGTAAAATTTCTGGAAGATGACAGGTACTCAAAAAGTAGCTTAAAAAAAACTTTATTTTGAAATAACAAAAGGAGTCACAGGAAGTTACAAAGTGTACAAAAGGATTTCTTGGCCCTTAACCCACTTTCTCTAATAGTTCCATCTTAAATAATTATAATACAATATCAAATTCAGAGAATTATCATTGGTACAATGTGATCCCATGTAGAGTCAGCATCTCAGTAAGATATAGAATTATTCTATTACCACAAAGATTGCACTCTTGTTATCCCTTTATAGTCACATCCTCACCCCTCCCCATCCTTAACTCTTAGCAGCCACTAAACTCTATAATTTTGTCTTTTTAGGAATATTATATAAATAAAATCATGTGATAAAGATCATAGTATGTGATCTTTTGACACTGTCTTTTTCACTGAGCACAATGCCACTGAGATCTATCCAAGTTACATGAATGCATTATTCATTCTTTTTTGTTGCTAATATTCCATGGTATGGATTAATAGTTTGTTTAGTCATTACTGATTAAGGAAATTGTAGTTTTTTCCAGTCATTATGACAAATAAAGCTGCTATGAAAAATCACATACAGGTATTTGAGTAGACATAATTTTTCATTTCTCTGGCATACCTGGGAGTGCAATTGCTGGGCTGTATGATAAATATATCTTTAGTTTATAAAGAACAAAACTATTTTCCAGAGTAGTTGTACCATTTCCCATTCTTACCAGGAACGTATGAGTGATCTCCTCATCCTTGCCAGCACTGGGTATTGTGACTATTTTCAATCCTAACTGTTCTTATAGGCATGCATTGTTGTTTCATCTTGGTCTAAATCTGCATTTCCCTGATGTTTAGAAAGGATGAACTTATCAACATATATCCTTCTATGAAATATCTCTTCACATCTTTTGCTCATTTTCTAATTGGATTGTTCCTTTTTAGTGCTGAATTTTAAGAATTCTTCATGTATCTTACATGATTCTTCTGGAAGAAATATGGTTTGTATCTTGTTTTTTCACCCTGTTAGATGGACTTTTCAAAGCAAAAGATTTAAATTTTGATGAAGTCCAAATTATCAATTTTTCTTTTATGAATCATGCTTTTGGTGTCATACCCAAGAACTCTTCACCAAGCCCAAGGTCCTGAAGTTTTCTATATTATCCTTAAAAATTTCCAGTTCTATGTTTTACACTTAAATTTATGATCCATTTGGAATTAATATTTTGTGTTAAGGTGTGAGGTTTAGGTCTAGATTAATTTTCAATTGTTTCAGCACCATTTGTTGAAAAGACTATCTTCCCTGCATTAAATTGCATTTGCACTTTTGTCAAAAGCCTTTTGGTTTTATTCTGTATCATTGATCTGTGTCTATTATCTCTTTAGTAATACCAGTCTTAATTACTGTAGTTATATAATAAGCTTTGAAACCAAAGAGAATGACTCTTCCCACTTTATTATTCTTTTCAAAATTGTTTTTGTTGGGATTTTGATGACAATTGCATTAAATATATACTGATTTGGAGAGAACTGACATCTTTACTACGTTGAGGCTTCCAATCCATAAACATGATGTCACTCCATTTGTTTAGACCTTCTTTGATTTTTCATTAGCATTTTGTAGTTTTCAGATTATAAATTCATACTTCAAGTACCTAAGGATTCCATTTTCTATTTGAGTAATTGTAAATGATATTGCATTTTCTGATTTCCACATGTTAATTGCTAATATAAAGAAAATGAACATGTATTGTGATCTTGATGAACTCATTTACTAGTTCTAGTTTTGTACTGCAGATTTTATGAAATTTTCTAGGTAGAAGATCATGTTATCTACAATCAGGGACGACAGTTTTATTTCTTCACCTCCGGTTTGTATGCCTTTCAACCTTTCAACCTACATGTATATTTATATTTGAAGTGAATTTCTTACAGATAACGTAAGGCTAGATCAGGTTTTCTTAATCCAGTCTACTAGTTTCTGTTTTTTAATTGGTATACTTAGATACTGATATCTAAGTATCAATATAAGATATTGAATCTTATATTAAGATTCAAGTGTGAGTCAACTATACTTCAATTTAAAAAGACATTCAAGTGTGACTTCTTTCTGGTTGTTTGTTTTGTTTTTTGTTTTTTTTTCCTGCCTTCCTGTGGGTTACTTGAACTTTTTTTTTAATTCCACTTTGAATTACTTTTAGTGTTTTTGAGAAATCTCTTTGCACAGCTTTTTAGTGGCTGCTCAAAGTGTAATTTATTTGTAACTTAGCACAGCCTACATTTTACCAGTTCAAGTTATGTGTAGAAAGCGTACTTCCCTTTATACCCCTTATATCCCTTTACCTTTCTCTACTAATAAAATAATTATCTTAAATATTTCATCTACATCCATTGAGAATTACATTTGACAAACATAATTTAGAAAACAACAAAAAAGGAAACTGTATTGCACTTAGCCATATCCTTCTTTGTCTTTCTTTCCTATTCTTCCAAGATTCTTTTATTACTTCCTTCCTAGTTGGAGAAATTCCTTTAGCTATTCTTGTAGGATAGTTCTGCTGGCAACCAATTATCTTAGTTTTCTTCATCTGAAAATGCCTTGATTTTCCATTAATTTCTGAAGGGTACTTTCACTGAATACAGAATACTGTATAAAATGTTTCACCTCTTTCCAACCTCCATGTTTTCAGATCTGCTGTTATTTGAATTGGTGCTCACCTATAAGTAATGAACTGTTATTTTCAGGATTACTTTTTTTTTGTCTTTAGTTCTCACAAGTTTGAATACAAGGTATCTTGGCATGGGATTCTTTGAGAGATTCCTGGTAGGTGTTCACTCACCTTCTTTAATCCATATTAAGTCTTTTGCCAAATTTGGAGAATATTTAGCCTTCCCACTTTATTTTCGGCTTCCCACTTCATTTTCATCTGCTTATGGCCTATTACACATCACTTGTTCGTTTTGTTTTCATTCTGTCTTTTCCATGTCCTAATTTTGTTTCTGAAAATTCAATTCAACTATTATTATAGAATATACTGTATGCCAGGCAGTATTCCATTCCATTAATGCTCTATTTTTTCAGTCCCATCCTCTCTTAACTTTCTTTCTGGGACTCCAGTGATCTAAATATTAGACCTTTTGTTATAGTCCCACCTGTCCCTGAGCCTCTCTTCACACTTTTTCAATCCATTTCTCTCTGTTCACATTAGGTTATTTCCATTTTCTATTCTCATGTTCATCAACTCATTCCTATCTCCTTTCCATCCTGTTGTTTGAGAGCACTGAGTTTTTAATTTCAGTTACTGTATTTTTTAAAATTTTTCATTGTGGTAAAACATACATAAAACTTAGCATTTTAACCATTCCTACATGTGTGATTTGGTGGCAGTAAGTACATCCATGATGTTTTACAACCATCCCACATCCATTTCCAGAACTTTTTTTAATTATCCCCAAATCTGTACCCACTAAACAATAACTCTCTATGAATTTGCCTATTCTAGGTACCTCCTATAAGTGGAATCACATACTTGTCCCTCTGTGCCTGGCTTATTTCATTTAGCATAAGTTTCCAAGTCTCACCCATGTTGCAATATTGCATCAGAATTTCAGTCTTTTTAAAGGCTGAATAATATTCCATTGTATATACTCACCACATCTTGTTAAGCATATATTGACAGACAGCTAGGTTGCTTCCACCTTTTGGCCACTGAAAATCATGCTGCTATGAATGTCAGTGTACAAGTATCTGAATTCCTATTTTTAATCTTTTGGGGCTATATCTAGGAGTGGAATAGTTGAATCATGTGGTAATTCTATATTTAACTTTTACAGGAACTGCTAAACTTTTTCCACCATGGCTGCACCATTTTATATTACCACTAACAAGCACAAGGGCTCCAGCTGTTCCACAACGTCACCTGCACTTGTTATTTTGTTTTGATAACAGCAATCCTAAAAGGTAAGAAGTGATACCACATTGTGGTTTTGACTTGCATTTTCTCAATGGATCATGATGTTGACCATCTTTTCATGTGCTTACTTGCCATTTGTATATATATCTTTGGAAAAATATCTATTCAGGTCCTTTGCCTACTTTTGAATTGGGTTATTTTGTTTTTTGATTATTGAGTTGTAAAGTTCTTTATATATTCTCAATATTAATCCCTTATCAGATATATGATTTAGAAATATTTTCTCCTGTGCATTTTTAATAGACTTTATTTTTTTTGAAGCTTTATTTAATTATTTGAGAGAGAGAGACAGAGGCATGCATATATGCATATGCAGGGGGAGGGGGAGAGGGAGAAGCAGACTCCAATCTGAGCAGGGAGCCAGATGCATGATCCCAGGTCCCCAGGATCATGACCTGAACTGAAGGCAGATGCTTAACCACATGAGCCATCAAGGTGCCCTTACACATTTTTCTTTTAGAGTAGTTTCAGGCTTACAGAAAAATTAATCAGGAAGTACAGAGAGTTCCCACATACTCCTTCTCCCCATCTGACACAGTTTCCCATCTTATTTATGAATACTGACATATTAACTAAAGTCCAGAGTTTATATTAGGGTTTACTCTTTGGGTTGTAGATTTCACAGGTTTTGACAAATGCTTAGTGACATGTATCTACCACCACTGTATCATACAGAATAGATACAGTGCCCTAAAAAACCTGCACTCCATTTACCCTTCCCACCACTTTTACCTTCAAATTCCTAGCAATCAGTGATCTTTCTAATGTCTCTATGTTTTATTTTTTCCAGAAGGTCAAATAGTTGGAATCATGGAGTATGTAACCTTTTTGGTTAGCTTTTCTCACCTAGGAATTTGCTTTCAAGTTGCCTTCATATCTTTTGATATGATATCTTCATATCTTCATATCTTTTGATAGCTCATTTCTTTTTATCAACAAATAATATTCTATTGTACAGATATACCACAATTCATTTATCTATTTACCTACTGAAGAACATCTTGGTTGCTTCCAAAATTTTCACTTGGTTCTTCTTTATATCTTTTATTTCTTTGATGAGATTTTCTAGCTTTGTGCTTGTTTCAAACATGGTCAGAACTGCTTGAAACATGTGTATGATAATGGATCTAAAATCCTTGCGAGATAACCTCTAATTCACCTCTGTGTTAGCATCTTCTGGTTGTCTTTTCTTATTAAGGTTGACATATTCCTGATTTTTGAGATAAGAAGTGATTTTTTTCATTGAGATCTGCTCTTGTGTTTTAGTAGGCTTCTTCTCACACTTCCTGTGACTTTAGTTCCAGCTAATAAATAGGGTGCTACCTTCTTATTGCCAGGTGAAGGTAGAAGTCCAATTTCTCTACTGTACCTCTGTTAATACCTGAGGAGGACTGGTGTCCTTGTTACTGTTATGCAGGGATGGGAGTTCAGGGTCCCCACCAGGACTCTGCTGATACCACCACAGTAAGGAAGAATATAGGTACCTTGTTACTGTTCCCATGTGTCCTCCACCAACCCTGTGGGTGGGTGGACTTGTTACTGCTAGAAGGTAGTAAAAGTCCTGAATCTGCATGTGGTCCCCTCTGAAACCATGTCAACAAAAAGGAAAGGGGACACATGTTACTCTCGGTGAGGGTGGGTTATCTAGGCTCCTGATGTGGTCTTTGCTGACCCTAGGTGGTTGTGGGGGATACTTACTGCCTAGTAGACAAGATAGTCTTGGCTCCCCAGCATGCCTTTTTGATATCACCTTGGTGGGATGTGGGGGCTTAGAGGGTGAGCCATAAGGTATGGCTGGGACTCCTTGTCACAGTTTGACAAGGATGGAAGTCTAGGCTCTTTACTTAGATTCCAGCAGAAATGAGGCTACAGTTTTTTTCATGGTGTTTGAACAGGTAGTTACTGCCCCAAAACAGTCTTCATTAGAAACAGATCCATAAATACAGAGAACAAAATGATGGTTTCTAGAGGGAAGGAAGATGAGAAAGTGGGTGAAGGGGAGTGAGAGGTATAGGCTTCCATTTATGGGATGAGTAAGCCATAAGGATGAAGGGTAAAATGTAGGGAATTTAGTCAATGGTATTATAACAGCACTGTATGGGGACAGATGGCAACTACACTTGTGGTGAGCAGAGCATGAAGTATAGACTTGTCAAATCACTATGCTGCATATCTGAAACTAATGTAATACCATGTGTCAACTACACTTTAATTAAAAAAATTAAAAATTAAAAAATAATTAGGAGAGGAAAAAGAGGAACTTCACCAGGGAAAAGCCCAGAAGATAACACTTTAAGCAAGGGATCCAAATAAAGATCATTAGTAATGGTAATTACTAATGAAAAATTAGTAATTTTTCACACAAATTGAAGTTGTGTGCTATTTGATAGGAGGCAATGAAAAGAACCCACCATCACTTCTGTGATATTCCTGTCTGTATTCATTTTGTATCTTTTTTTTTTTTAAAGATTTTATTCATTTACTTGACAGAGAGAGAGGGAGAGAGAGCAAGCAAGCACAGGCAGAGGCAGAGGGAGAAGCAGGCTCCCCGCTGAGCAAGGAGCCCGATGTGGGACTCAATCCCAGGACGCTGGGATCATGACCCGAGCCGAAGGCAGCCGCTTAACCAACTGAGCCACCCAGGCTTCCCTGTATTCATTTTGTATCTTAAGCCAACAATTATGTCACAGTTTCTTGGTATCAGGGATCTGAAGTGGCTTAATTTGGTGATTTTGGTTTAAGGTCTCTCACTAGGTCAAAGGAGTCAGTCAGGATGATAGACACCATAGGAAGGTTTAAGTGGGGATACAGAATCCACTTCCAAACTCACTCAACATACGTGGTAGACCTTAGTTTCTTACTGGCTATTGGCTGTTTCAGTTACTTTCCAGGTGGGCCTATCTACAGAGTTGCTCACAACATGGAAACTTGCTTCCTATAGAGCAAGTGATCCAAGAGATCACTTTATAATTTAAACACTTCTGTTCTATGCTCTTGGTCACAAAGATCAATTCTGGTACCATGTGCAAGGAGACTGTATTAGAGTGGGAATAAAGGAGGTGGGGCCAATTCGAAGGTGGCTTCCACACAGCCAAAGGTTCATAACATAAAGACAATCATAACAAACCCAAATCAGTAGCCATTCTACAAAATAACTGGCCTGTATTCTTCCAAGTTTTGTAGTCATGAAAATCAAGGAAGAATGTTCCTGAATGAAGAAGACAAAGGGACACAATAGCTAAATGCAATGTGTGATGCTGGATCTGTTTGTTATTGAGGACATTATGGGACAACTGGCAAAAACTTGAATGGGGTCAGAGGATTAGCTGGCAGCAATGTATTCAAGTTCATTTCCTTATTTTTACCAAGTTGTATTGTGATCTTGTAGTAGAGTGTTCTTATTTATAGGAAAGACCCACTCAAATGTTAGGAATATCAGAACATCAGGTCTGCAACTTACTCTCAAATGGTTTGGGATTGTGTGGGGGGGTATTCTTTGTTCTGTAATTCCAACTTTTAGAGAAGTTTGAGATTGCTTCCAAATTAAAAATATATATAAACTATAAAGACCCAGGACAGGAAAAAAAGTGAACTACATTGCTAGACTACCCCCTTCCTAGTCCTTTTTTTGTCTGCATCCATTCTAGATACCAGTTTTTCTAGCAATGAGATACATGGAGCAAAAGGAAAACCCAGAAATTCATTAACATGTCAATTAATGTATGCTGAGTTCCCTAGCCAGTCTTCCTGCTCTTGCCCACCTTCCAGAATGTCCTTATGTTTGTTTTATAACAAAATGTTCAGCATTTTTAGTTGTACTAAGTAGGACAAATAGGGTAAAGTAAGTCTAAACCATCTTCCTAAAAAAGGAAGTTTCTTTTAATAGCCTTCATTAGTAGCCTTACCACAGATCAGGCACCAGGAAAACAAATATTAAACCTGGAACTGGGTTCAAGAGAACTGGATTCGAATTCTAGCTAACTTGGGAGTCCAAACAAATGCTACCTCTGTCACTTGTTAGTCAAATATAATTCTATAGCCTCTTGGAATTTTAGCTTCCATGTCTGTAAAATGGAAATCAAAGCACATTTCACAAATTTGGAATTAATTAAGATTATGTATGTAAAAGCACTGGACATACTTCCACATAGTTTGCACTCATATATATCTGAATCTCCATGTACCAAAATGATTAAGATAAAAATGGAATGATTTTAGACCCATAACATTCCAATGAACAATGAATTAGTATTTATTCTCCATCTTCTTGTTTTAAAATAGGCCCTCATCTCAAATTAATTCAGGGAAATAAATATAACCTGTAATTTCAGTGCAGAGATGAATTTATCTTGATTTCTCACTTCTTGTTCTAGCTGGAGAGTATTCTGGTATTTTTCAGCTTCAGAAACTGGAGCCCCTAGACCAAAATCATGTTCTTTGGTGGTAACCTAGTGGGAAAAAATGGGAATGATACAGAGGCATTCAGTTTAAAACAGTTTTGTGATTTTTCACAACTGTCAACAATACTTGGAAAGCAACAATATTCTTAAGTATGCAGTCACTTATTTTTAACTGTCTCACCGGCTAAGAGGATTTTCATCAAACTTTACTTTCTTAAAATCCCATGTTATGAAATTTTTCTGTTTTCCAAATATAAAACTACAATATTCAACATGCTTTTCAAAAAAAAAAAAAACATATCCCATCCTATCCCATTTGTAACCACTGTTTTAAGGAAATATGGGTCATCAGCAAATAATGCAGGCTACTTCTAAGCCTGTGTTGACCAATATAATAGCCACTAGCTACCTATTTATTGCTGCTTTTATATATTTGCTACCCATACCACAAAGGGTTAATGCCCCTAATATAGAAATAACTCATATAAATAAAAAAGGAGATGAAATACCCTAATAGAAAAATTGGCAAAGATTATGGATATTTCATAGAAATGGCTTTTAAACAGATTTAAAGATATTCAATCTCACAAATTAAAACAACACTGAGATACCATTTTTTAACCTCACACTGGCAAAGATCACGAAGTTGGGTATATAATTTAACATTCTTATACATCACTGATGGCAGTGTAATTTGATACAATATTTCTGGAGAACAGCTGTGCAAAATCTTACAAATGCACAAAGCTTCTGTACAAATAATTCTACTTTTAGGAAATTTTCCTAAATACATATTTGCACATGTGCAAAATAATGTTAAAATATTGTTCACTTTAGAGTACTATACATACTACCCCATACTGTGCTTTTTAATATAACAATGTATCTCAGAAATTATATAATTTAGGAAAATAATTTGTTCTTTCCCTGAATCAAGGCTGCCTGCTGTTATGTTAAGGAAGAGAGAATTTGGTATAAGAATTCTAGATCTCTCCTGGCAACACAGATGCTATTCTACAAAAACTAGCAATTGAGGAAATTATAGGATCAGGATGCCCCAGTCATTGACTTTGTATTACACCCTGTACGATCCACTACTTAGCAGTCTGACAGGCTTATTTTTTCCCCCCTCCCTTAAACCAGACATAAATCTGCTTTTCAGTTCTTCATTTCAGCACTTATTGCCTCACCTGGAATTTCAGCACTAAGTCTCACAGAGTATTTCTAACTTATGAATAATTTAGGCCTATATAGGTTAGGCCAAAATCCTAAGTATCTTTTTTTACATAGTTTCTGTTGAAAAATGTGTTCCTATATGCTAATTAAACATAAAAAAAAGTGTTCTTACTCATAAACATTTGACTTAGAATAACAGATTCAGACTATACACTATAATAGCACTTTTCAAATCTTACTGAACATATGAATCACTTATGAATTTTCTTATTCACAGTAGGCCTGAAATAATGCATTTCTAAAAATGCTGCTCAGTAATTCCTTATTTGGCTAGTACAGAGACCACTTTGAATAGCAAGGATCTCTTCAATTAAAGTTGTAACGTGCCATGCATTCAGAGTTCTTCATAATCTGGTCACCTCCCACTTCTCCAAACTTATCTCCTAATTGATACCTCCAAGAATACCTTTATAAAAGAAAAACTATTCTCCATATTCTTTATACATAGGTTCATATTATCATTATAGATATATAGTAACTTTTGCACATGAGCCTTGCCCTTTTCTCCGTTTAACTAAAGACACTTCTGAGGCTCTGCCTGAATTCCATATTCTCTTAGGATGTGTTCTCAATATTCTCCATCAAATAGTGATCACTTCTTCATTGAGACTTCTGTATGTATTGGTTACAGAATAAACTGTGTAGCTATTTTTTTTCTTCCAGATAGGTATTCCTCACACAATTATTAGAATATATTTCTTATTGTGTTCTGTTAGTCACCACACAGTACTTCATTAGTTTTTGATGATGTGTTCCATGACTCATTGTTTGCATATAACACCCAGTGCTCATTGCAATATGTACCCTCCTTAATACCCACCACCAGGCTAACACATCCCCCTGTCTTCCTCCCCTCTTAAACCCTCAGTTTGTTTCCCGGAGTCTCTCACAGTTCATCTCCCCCTCTGATCTCCCTACCTTCATTTTCCCTTCGTTCTCCTAATGTCCTCCATTATTCCTTATGTTCCACATATAAGTGAAACCATATGATAATCGTCTTTCACTGCTTGACTTATTTCACTTAGCATAATCCCTTCCAGTTCCATCTATGTTGAGGCAAATGGTGGGTATTCATCCTTTCTGATGGCTGAGTAATATTCCATTGTATATATGGGCTGCATCTTCTTTATCCACTCACCTATTGAAGGGCATCTCGTCTCCTCCCAGTTTGGCTATTGTGGATATTGCTGCTATGAACACTGGGGTGCATATGCCCCTTCAGATCACTATATTTCTATCTTTGGGGTAAATACCCAGGAGTGTGATGCTGGATCATAGGGTACCCCTATTTTTAATGTTTTGAGGAACCTCCACACGGTTGTCCAAAGTGGCTGTACCAACTTGCCTTCCTACTGACAGTGTTAAGAGGGTTACCCTTTCTCCACATCCTCATCAACATTTGTTGTTTCCTGCCTTGTTAATTTTTGCCATTCTAACTGGTGTAAGGTGGTATTTCAGTGTGATTTTGATTTGAATTTCCCTGGTGGTTAATGATGCTAAACATGTTTTCATGTGTCTTTTAGCCATGTGTATGTCTTCTTTGGAGAAGTGTTATGTCTTTTGCTCCTTTTTTTCACCTGATTATTTGTTTTGGGGATGCTGAATTCTTTATAGATCTTGGATACCAGCCCTTTCTTTATCTGTAGTGTCATTTGGAAATATCTTCTCCCATTCCATGGGTTGCCTCTTTGTTTTGTTGACTATTTCCTCTGCTGTGAGAAGCTTTTTATCTTGCTGAAGTCCCAAAAGTTCATTTTTGCTTTTGTTTACCTTGCCTTTGGAAATGTGTCTTGAAAGAAGTTGCTGTGACTGATGTCCAAGAGATTACTGCCTATGTTCTCCTCTAGGATTTTAATGGATTCCTGTCTCACATTGAGGTCTTTCATCCATTTAGAGTTTATCTTTGTGTATGGTGGAAGAGAACGGTCGAGTTTCATTCTTCTGTATATAGCTGTCCAATTTATTGAAGAGACTGTCCTTTTTTCAATTGGATATTCTTTCCTGCTTTGTCGAAGATTAGTTGACCATAGAGTTGAGGGTCCGTATCTGGGCTCTCTATTCTGTTCCATTTATCTATGTGTCTTTTTGTGCCAGTACCATACTGTCTTGGTGATCACAGCTTTGTAATATAGCTTGAAATAAGGTAATGTGACGCAATCAGCTTTGTTTTTCTTTTTCAACATTTCCTTCGTGATTTGGGGTATTTCTGGTGCCATACAAATTTTAGGACTTTTTGTTCCAGCTCTTTGAAAAATGCCATTGGTATTTTGATCAGGATGGAGCTGAAAGTATAGATTGCTCTGGGCAGCATAGACATTTTAACAATATTAGTTCTTCCAGTCCATGAGCATGAAATGTTTTCCCACCTTTTTGTGTTTTCTTCAATTTCTTTCATAAGTGTTCTGTAGTTTCTAGATCCTTTACATCTTTCGTTAGGTTTATTCCAAGGTATCTTATGGTTTTAGGTGCTATTGTAAATGGAATCGATTCCCTAATTTCTCTTTCTACAGTTACATCATTAGTGTATAGAAAAGCAACTGATTTCTGTGCACTGATTTTGTATCCTGCCACATTACTGAATTGCCATATGGGTTCTAGTAATTTGGGGGCGGAGTCTTTTGGGGTTTTTCACATAAAGTATCATGTCATCTGCGAAGAGACAGAGTTTTACTTCTCTTTGCCAATCTGGATACCTTTTATTTCTTTTTGTTTTCTGATTGTTAATGTTAGGACTTCTAGACTATGTTGAACAATAGTGGTGAGAGTGGGCATCCTTGTCATGTTCCTAATCTTAAGGGAAAAGCTGATATTTGCTGTGGGCTTTTCATAGATGGTTTTTAAGAAATTGAGGGCTGTTCCCTCTATCCCTACACTCTAAAGAGTTTTAATCAGGAAAGGATGCTATATTTTGTCATATGTTTTTCCTGCATCAAATGAGAGGATCATGTGTTCTTGTCTTTTCTTTTATTAATGTGTTCTATCACACTGATTGATTTGTGACTGTTGAACCATGCTTGCATCCCAGGAATAAATCCCACCTGGTCCTGATGGACAGTTGGATCCAATTTGGTTAGGATCTTGTTGAGAATTCTGGCATCCATATTCATCAGGACTATTGGTCTGTAATTCTCCTTTTTGATAGGGTCTTTGCCTGGTTTTGGGGTTAAGGTAATGCTGGCCTCATAGACTGAGATTGGAAGTTTTCCTTCTGTTTCTATTTTTTGAAACAGCTTTAAGAGGATAGGTATCATTTCTTCTTTAAATGTCTGGTAGAATTCCCCTGGGAATTCTTGAGGCCCTGGACTCATTTTTTGGGGGAGGGGGGGTTTGATCAGTGCTTCAATTTCATTATTGGTTATTGGGCTATGCAGATTGCCAATTTCTTCCTGTTTCAGTCTTGGTAGTTTCTAGGTTTTCAGAAAGGCATCCATTTCTTCCACATTGCTTAATTTATTGGCATATAGTTGTTGATATGATAATAATTTATAATAATTATTTTTATTTCCTTGGTGTTAGTCATGATCTCTCCCCTTTCATTCATAATTTTATTAATTTGGATCCTTTTTCATTTCTTTTGGATAAGTCTGGCCAGTGGTTTATCAGTTGTTGTTTTTTTTAAAAGATTTTATCTATTTGAGAGAGAGAGAGAGGTCACAAGTAGGCAGAGAGATCACAAGTAGGCAGAGAGGCAAGCAGAGAGAAAGAGGGAGAAGCAGGCTCCCCGCTGAGCAGAGAGCCCAATACGGGGCTTGATCCCAGGACCCTGGGACCATGACCTGAGCTGAAGGCAGAGGATCAACCCACTGAGCCACCCAGGTGCCCCTGGTTTATCAGTCTTATTAATTCTTTCAAAGAACCAGCTTCTAGTTTCGTTGATCTGCTTTATCGTA
>ML105291.1:35690-136364 GCA_003697995.1 Taxidea taxus jeffersonii
TTCTGTTCTCTAATTCATTGATCTCCTCTAATCTTAATATTTCTCTTCTCCTGCTTGGCTTGGGCTTTGTTATTCTTTCTCCAGTTCTTTAAGGTATAAAGTTAGCTTGTGTATTTGGGATTTTTCTATTTCTTTGAGTTAGGCTTGGATGGCTACCTGTTTCCTTCTTAGGGCCACCTTTGCCATATCCCATAGGTTCTGGACTGAAGTGTTTTCCATGAATTGTTTAAGTTCTTCTTTAATTTCCTGGTTGACCCAAACATTCTTAAGCAGGATGGTCTTTAGCTGCCAAGTGTTTGAATTCCTTCCAAAGTTTTTCTTGTGATTGAGTTCCAGTTTCAAAGTATTATGGTCTAAGAATATGCAGGGAATAACCTCAAATCCTTTGGTATTGCTTCTGACCTGATTTGTGACCTAGTATGTTGTCTATTCTGGAGATAGTTCCATGTATGTTTGAGAAGAATGGGTATTCTGTTGTTTTAGGGTGTATATATCTGTATATATCTATGAAGTCCCATCTGGTCCGGTGTGTCATTCAAAGCTCTTGTTTCTTTTTTTTTTTTTTTTTAAGATTTTATTTATTTATTTGACAGAGAGAGAGAGAGAGATCACAAGTGGGCAGAGAGGCAGGCAGAGAGAGAGAGAGGAAGAAGCAGGCTCCCCGCTGAGCAGAGAGCCTGATGCGGGGTCGATCCCAGGACCCTGGGATCATGACCTGAGCTGAAAGCAGAGGCTTTAACCCACTGAACCACCCAGGTGCCCCAAGAGAGGGGGAAGCAGGCTCCCTGCTGAGCAGAGAACCCGATGCGGGACTTGATCCCAGGTCCCCGAGATCATGACCTGAGCCAAAGGCAGAGGCTTAACCCTCTGAGCCACCCAGGCGTCCCCAAAGCTCTTGTTTCTTTGTTGATCTTCTGCTTTGATGATTTGTGTATAGCTGAGAGTGGAGTATTGGGGTATCCTACTACTAAAGTATTATTACCAATGATTATTTTGGTTAACAGCTGTCTTATGTAGTTGGCTGCTCCCATGTTGGGGGCATAGATATTTACAATTGTTAGATCTTCTTGTTGGTCAGATCATTTAAGAATGATAATGTCCTTCTGTATCTCTTACTATAGCCTTTAGCCTAAAATCTAATTTGTCTGATACGAGAATTGCTACCCCAAATTTCTTATAAGGTCTGTTGGCATGAAAAATGGTTCTCCATCCCTTCACTTTCAGTCTGGATGTATCTTTAGATTCAAAATGAGTCTCTTGTAGACAGCATATGGATGGGATATGTCTTTTTATCCAATCTACAACTCTGTGCCATTTCATGGGAGCATTTAGGCCGTTCACAGTGAGAGTGATTATTGAAAGATAAGATTTTATTGCCATCATGTTGCCTGCGAAGTCCCTGTTTCTATAGATTGTCTCTGTAAATTTCTGGTCTACATAACTCTTCAGGTCTTTCTTCTTTTATAGAACTTCCCTTAATATTTCTTGCAGGGCCAGTTTGTGGTCACATATTCCTTCAGTTTCTGCCGGTCTTGGAAGTTCCTTGTCTTTCCATCCATTTCTGAATGACAGCCTTGCTGGGTAAAGTATTCTTGCCTGCATGTTCTTCTCATTTAGTACCCTAAATATGTCTTGCCAGTCCTCTCTGGCTTGCCAGGTTTCTGTGGATAGGCCTGATGTTATTCTGATATTCCTCCCTCTATACATAAGAAATCTCTTTCCCCTAGCCACTTTCAAGATTGTTTCCTTGGATCTAAGATTTGTGACTTGTACTATTATATGTCAGGGTATTTGTCTGTTCTCATTGATCTTAGGAGGGGTCCTCTCTGCCTCTTGGACACAAAAGCTTGTTTTCATCCCCAGATTAGGGAAGTTCTCAGCTACAATTTGCTCAAATATATCTTCTACACCTCCCTCTCTCTCCACCTCCCTCAGGGATCCCGGTAATTCTGACATTGGAACATTTCATGGCATCATTAATCTCACTCAGTGTGATCTCTTGGGCTTTAATTTGTTTTTCCCAGGCCTCCTCAGTTTCCTTCTTTTCTATCATCTTATCTTCCAGCTCACTAATTCGTTTTCCTGCCTTGTTTACCCTGGCAGTCAGAGTATCCAATTTAGACTGCATTTCATTCATAGCATTTTTAAGTTCCACCTGATTAGATCTCATTTCTGCCCTTAGAGATCCTATATCATTGCTCATATTTTTCTCAAACCTAGATATCGACTTCATAATTATTACTCTGAAATCTATTTCTGACATCTTGCTCATATCCATAGCCATTAGGTCTGTAGCAGAGGACATTGTCTCTGATTCTTTTCTTTGTTGGGGGTTCCTCCTCTTAGTCATTCTGTTGGGGGGTGGTTGAGGGAATGTACAGAGTTCAAAGTATTAACCATTCCCCAAGCAAGATGCACCTGTTTTATAGGGACCTTTGGATTGTCGTCCTCTTGTTCTTCCAGCCTCTCTTCTGGGGGAGGGGCCTGCCAGGCTGTTATTCAGGCAACCCTGCTTGGGCAACTCTGCCCAACCCCTGGGGAAGGAGTGGGCTCAGTGAAAACTGTTTTGCGGGGTGGGGGTGGGGGCTTTTATTCTCTGGCAGCTTTCCTTGGTGGCTTTCCATGTCTCTTCCCAGAGTCAGAGCAGAAGTAACTGCATCTAAATCTGTCTCAGAACAAAGAAATTGCAGTCTGCTCTTCACTGAGCTCTCCATGCTACACTGTCTCCATTTCTGTCTGCACTGCTAAAAACTGCAGCGTCCCTGGTCGCGTACCCCATAGCAACATTCCCAGTGGTAGAACCCAGGGCCAGGCATGTCTCTGCCCTTTGTGCTTCTAAAATTGCAAGCAGCCTCTGGTTCACACATGCGCAGCCACAGGTCCTAGATCCTATCTGGGGGCTTCACTGAAATCCTTTCCCCTCCACTACTGGTCTGTGAGTCTGTGCCAGGTCCCCAGTGTGAGACGCTTTTGCGCTCCAGTGTTATATCACCTTCCTGGCATTAGCTTATGGTGGCTCCCTCCCCCTTCTGTTTATCTTCTGATATCTGAGTGCAGAATCGTGGCTCCCTGCTTCGTACCTCAAGACCACTGGAGATTTTCTGTTTGTACAGATCCAGATATATATTCTTACATCTCAGGCTGAATTCATGGGTATTCAGAATGGTTTGGGAGACAACCAGCTAAATTCAGGGGAGCAGTAAAATTAGGGTTCCCTACTCTTCCGCCATCTTTTCCCACAACCCCAATTATTAGAATCTTGAGAACAAGCAATGCCCTAGAGCTCTCCGTACTCCTACAAACCTACATAGAATTCTTTGCATAATAAGAAAGCACCAACAAAAATTTACATAGGTTGATATTAAAGTTGAACATTCCTTCTTCTCCTTGGTAAACTGAGCAGTCAGTTAGAGAGTCTATAAAATTACCTATCAAGTTACACTAGAAATTAAAAGTGGGAAGAAGCCAAAAGTCTACCTGACAAGTGTGAGCAACTCAGTAGCAATATTAGAGTTGCCACTTGCTCTGCTTTGGAGGCAAATGAAAAGGGAGAGAAATCAGTATATCTGAAATGCCCATGTCTCTTCTGCCATGTTCCCCACCTCAGGCCACCTGAATATCCTCCACATTCCCACAATCTCTATCTAAATGGAACTTGTATTCCTGTACAGATTTCAGAGAATGCAAGTAAAAGTAGTGTGGAAACAGCAAATCATTATGATAAAAACCCAAGCTAGAAGCACATTCTCAATGAGGAAGCAACATAGCATAGTAGTTAGAAACGTGTTCTTTAGCATCAGAGTGCTTATGTTCATAATGCTAGCTCTGCTGCTTCTTAGCTGCGTGACCATGAGCAAGTTATTTCTCTGGCCATGGCTTCATCTATAAAATAGGAATGATAATACTATTTGCCTCCAAGATCTATTGTGAGGATTAAATGAGTTACAGTAAAGCATTTTAGAACACTATCTGGCAAGAAGTGCTATATGTACATTATTGGCCATCAAGTTCTACTTATCTTCTCACTAAAATCACTCTCAAGTACATTTCTTCTATATCCACTGTCACTGTTTCAGTTTATAGTTTCATATTTTAACACTCACACTCATTCACTTGTCAAACAAATTTATAAACAGCTAGAATAAGAATGAACCAATATTAGATTCTGTGGATAGAAAGATGGGAAACAGGGGTGCCTGGGTGGCTCAGTCGGTTAAGCATCCACGTCTTGATTTCGGCTCAGGTCGTGATCTCAGGGTTGTGTGATTGAGCCCCATGTCAGGCTCTGCACTGGGCATGGAGTCTGCTTGAGATCCTCTCTCCCTCCTCCTCTACCCTTCCCCCTCTTTCTCTTTCTCTCTTTCTTCCTCTTAAAAAAAAAAGAAAGAAAGAAAAGAAAAGAGACATGGAAAACAAATAAAAACCTACAATCTCAACTCTCAATAGGTATAGGGAAGTCCAGAAAAATAAATAAAAAATTACAGTATAACAGTATTAGTGCCATATCAGAGGAATGCACATGAATGCTAAAGGAATATAGAGAAAAAGACTACAAAAAAATTAGTTTTGACTTCAACTTCCCCCAAAAAAGACTTAGGATGTATTTTCCATATTCCCCCAAAACTATGAATATATTCCTACTGAAGCACTTAACACATTGTATTGTGTCTACTGAATGTCCAGAGCCATCACAACTTTAACACGTCTAAAACAAACCTCTTAAGTTCCCCACTTGCACTTCTGCTCTCAACCCTATTCCTACTATGCTCCTTCCCAGTCTTTCCCATGTGAAATGTACCATCATTTGTGCAGTGCCCAAGGGATTGTCTTTGTTTCCTCTTTATCTAACTCCCCCCAAAATGAACGCTGTTAGATTGACCTCTAAAATATTTCCCAAATCCATCCACTTCTCAACATGCTTATCACCACCTCCATATTCCTCTCCCACAAGACTACTGCTACAGTTCCCTAAGTGGTCTTTATACTTATACTATTGCTCCCTACAACTTTTTTTCCAAATCCAAATCAAAACTATCACTTTAAAATCATGAGATCCTGCTCAAAATACTCCAATGCCTTCCCACTGCGATTAGAATAAAAAATCCAAACTTTTAAAGGTCCTACATAATTTGGCCCCTGCTTTCAGTTCCCTAAGTAGATATAGTACTTTCTTTTTCACCCATCAGGTTTATTGGGTTTCTTTCTGTTCTTCCACTGTGCCAATCTCATTCCACTTCAAGGAATGAAGTGGAATCTTGCTTTCCCTCTCTTCAGAACACTCTCTCTCCCAGCCAGTTCCTTCTCTGGCTCAAATGTCAGCAGGTCTTCCCTGACCTCTTGCCTAAAGTAGCCTCTCTCCTAGATATTCTCTCATCAGGTTATTTACACTTAACACTATTTGAAATTACATCTTTATTTTTCACTTGTTTATGGTCTGTTTCCCCACTCCTAGAAGGTAAACTCCAAGAGACCTAGGCTTTTGTCTGGTCACTCTTATATCTCTAATGCCTACAGAAGTGCCCAACACAAAGTTGGTGGCCAATAGAACATTTTCAAAATAACAAAATTTTGATGATCCAAAGAAAGTAGTTTCAATGGTACAGAAGGAGTAGAAGCACATTCAAAGAGGACTAATAAGTGAGTAATAAACAAAAGGAAATAGAAAATGTAGACTTCTTTTAGAAAGCATGACTGTGAGACAAGAAGTAGAGCGAAAGGTAGAAGAAGACCCTGTTGTTGAAGGGTTATTTACAAAGGAAAAAAACTTATTTCTTAATTCTCTTTATATCAAGGATCCCCTTCAGAATTAAACAAAAGCCCTGAGTCCTCTCCTCAGTAAAATAAAAGCACATACAAAAATTTACAAACAATTTCAGGGGGTGAAGAACTCCCTAAAGTTCTTGTGCTCCAGGTTAAGTCCTACAGTATAAACACATAGAAGATTCCTAAGACAAGGGTTAATGTTAACTAACGGGAAAAGTAACTGAGCCAATTAAAGGAAACCCAAATGAATAGCAGATGCACTGTCCTTGGAGACAAGAAAGAGGAAAGCAAGGTCAGGTGAAGATTTAGATAAGAAGGGGTAGAAATCTGAAGAGGGTCCTGCCTGATAGAATTTTCATTTTTCATGAAATAGGAGGTAAGATCATGCACTAAAAAGAAAAAAATCTCAATCCTGAGCAAAATATCATACATCTAACACACACTCAACAAATGTCACCAAATATTTTGGTAGAATAATTAAAAATACTATAGTATTTTATATGGGATTCTGAAATCTGGTTCCACAAAAAGTCAACTTGTTTTCTTTTTATAAAAAAAGTTTACACTGGGGGCGCCTGGATGGCTCAGTGGGTTAAGCCTCTGCCTTCAGCTCAGGTCATGATCCCAGGGTCCTAGGACTGAGCCCCATATCGCTCTCTGCTCAGCAGGGAGCCTGCTTCCCGCCCCCCCTCTCTCTTCCTGCTTGTGATCTATCTCTCTCTGTCAAGTAAATAAATAAAATCTTAAAAAAAAAGTTTACATCTTCTTTATCCATTCATCTGTTGATGGACATCTAGGTTCTTTCCATAACTTGGCTATTGTGGACATTGCTGCTATAAACATTCGGGTACACGTGCCCCTTTGGATCACTACGTTTGTATCTTTAGGATAAATACCCAGTAGTGCAATTGCTGGGTCATAAGGTAGCTCTATTTTCAATTTTTTGAGGAACCTCCATGCTGTTTTCCAGAGTGGTTGCACCAGCTTGCATTCCCACCAACAGTGTAGGAGGGTTCCCCTTTCTCCACATCCTCGCCAGCATCTGTCATTTCCTGACTTGTTCATTTTAGCCATTCTGACTGGTGTGAGGTGGTATCTCATTGTGGTATATATATACGATGGAATACTATGCAGCCATCAAAAGAAATGAAATCTTACCATTTGCGACGACATGGATGGAACTAGAGCGTATTATGCTTAGCGAAATAAGTCAACTGGAGAAAGAGAACTACCACATGATCTCCCTGATATGAGGAAGTGGAGATGCAACGGGGGTGGGAGTTAAGGTGGTAGGAAAAATAAAAATGAAAGAAGATGGGATCGGGAGGGAGAAAAACCAAAAGAGACTCTTAATGTCATAAAACAAACTGAGGGGGGTTGGGGGAAGAGGGGTTGGGAGAGGGTGGTGGGGTTACATTATATGTTTAAATAAAGCTTAAATAAAGTTAAAAAAAAGTTTACACTGACAGATCCTTTAAAGTAGGAAGGAATAACATCAAAGAAAGATGTAGAAAACCACAGTTTCATGAATAATTTTGAGATAGGTTTTTGTGTTATATCACTTCAAACAAAACAATAAAGACACAATGCTTAACCTTTCTTATGAAAAAGAAATAATCTCTCCAGTTATCCATTCAAATTCAAGCTCTTTAGTTATCTTCAGTGCAGACTATTCTGTAAAGAAATAACTTGTCTTTTTAAAGGAGCATAAAACAATGGCCCTAGGAGAAGTATCATTTATCAAGACTTCTAAGAAATATAGGGGGTTAAAGAGTTGTTTTCAAGAGGCTTTTCTGAACTAAAAAATATTAATAATAAACTGATGTTAATCCCATAACTAAGACAAATAGAACTCCCTTACTAACTAGGTCAATTCAAAAGATTATAATGGGGTACATGTATGAGAAAGTCCATAGCAGTGGTTCATATTTACCAAAACTGTAAAAACCTTAATAGTAGAGTAGGTAAACACTAAATAACAAACTATAAGCAACAAGCATAAATCTTAAAAACATAACATTGACTAAAGAAGCAAACTAGAAAGGAATACTTAACTACAATTCCATTTATATGAAGTTCAAAAACAAGCCAAACTAGAATGTGTGTGTTCGCATACAAAGATGGTGAAACTCTAAGGAACAGCAAGGAAATGTTTATCATAGAAATCAGGATGGTGGCTACATCTGGGCAGAGGAGGGAGCATGTGATGATAAAATGAATAATAACACCTGCTCTATCTCCATATATGAAATACTCTAAAATTAAATTACCCTAAAACTGATCTAAGCAACTCTAAAGGAAGACAGAAAAGGAGCCAACAGAATCTCTACATCTGATTATATGCTGGACTATAAACAGTGATTTCCAGACAATAAACAAAATAAGATATATTTTGCAAGCTGCCATTAAATAATGCCAAAGTTTGTTTACAATAAATATTTCATTAATATACCTTCCTAGTTATTTCTCACTAATTAAAATGGAATGGTTCAGTTCCTTGAGAAATTAAGATACAAACAAGAATCAATTTTATCCTGAAGGCAGATTTGAATGTGCCACTTTCCATTTATGTTTATAACTAACCTAGTTTCCTCTAGTTATAAACCAGTATTATTCCATTTATTTCCATACAGGTTTTTTTAAAAAGTGTACTTTAAATGCTGAAAACCAGTAGAGGAAATTTAAAACAACGAATACCCTGCGATATAAGGTCCTGGAATGTTAGAAGGAAAACACTGAGGCTGTGTCATCTGTGCAAACTGTTCTTGAAGCCCTGATCCTTGCCTTTAAAATAAACAATAACAATGTACTCCTATGCATATTTAGGTATCAGGTCCATAATCGCCGCTGTTACTCAACTTTAGTCTCAAAAATTTTTTCAAACAAAACCCAGCTTATCGTGCCTTTCCTGTGTACATTTTCTACTGAAATTTTATGAAATATTCATGCAAATGCCTATGTAACCTCGGCCCTTCACCTCCCAAAGTCTATAAAGAGGCTTAGAAGTGAGAGGCTGGGAGTCAGGAAGGGCAGGTTGAACTACCAAATCTCTGACTTCCAAATCCTCACTTCACTCCAAGCGTTTCTAAACAGAACAGTCCCCGCAACAACCAAGCGGAGCTGCGGCAAGAAGCGAAGCGGTCACCATAGGAACTGGGCTCAACCCTAAGCGCCCAAGAAAGACGAGAGCGGCAAAGTTTGCTCCTGGAGGGCTTCCCTGGACCGCAGCTCTGCCTGCTACCGTCCCTCACAGCCGTCAAGCAGTGAATCCCCCACTTCAGAGCTCACCCTCAGCCCCTAATCCCCGTCATACCCTCCCTGTTGCAGGGCCTTCTGGTCCAGGAGCTGCTTTACCCCAACCCGGCGCATCCCTGCTGCCTCTACCTGGAGCTGCGAGTCCCTCCCCGGGTTTCTCCGCCCGTCATCCTGCCCGGAGCTCATGTCGACGACTGGCGAGTCTCGGCCGGGGCCAGGGATCCAGGTCCCTCCCCGTCTCCATCCTCCGCCCTTTCCCCCTCCCCTCCCACCCCCAAGTCGACCTGGCCCCACCCCGGTGGAGGCCGAGGAAGGCGGGACCCGGAGGGAAGGAGGCGGGGGCGGTTAGCGTCGGTCGGCGCCGCCGTCGGCCCCGCCCTCACGCTCTGTACCTGAGGGGGGCTCGTCCTCCACCTCCCCGGCGCCTTCGCTCCGCTTCCGTCCCGCGCGCCCCCAGTTCCCGTACGCACGCGTTCCTGGCTCGGCCCTCCTTCTCGCGGGGACTAGAAGCCGTGCGTGCCCACCCACGCACCTAGCGACGCGTACGTCCACCTGCCCGCCGTACAGGGTGCGTGGTAGAGACCTCTTCCTGGTCCATCCACGCCGCGCAGGCGTAGGCCCACGCTGCGCTTTGCCGTCCCACCCGAGCGTCCCGTCTCCTAGTAACCAGCCGCTGCCCCCATCTTCACTTAATTCTTACTCCCTGCTTGCGGCGGCCGCACCTGAATAGAACACGCATGCGCAGGGCTGTATCTCCGCCTGCCTCCCTCCCTTGGCTCTAGAACATCTGCTACTTCGCTATTGCAGCTTTGTAGCATTTTTTCCTAGGGATATATTACCGTTTTGGACCCACTTTCAGTGAACTCGTTACTCCCCAGAGCTGCTTTTGGACAGTGGGAGGTTGTTGAGCTCTCCTGCCGTAGCAAGGAGCCGGTTTTCGGGGAATCTCCTAGGTCGGGTTCTGCTGCTGCATCCTCTCGGAAGGGAGTTCTGTTCCGGTAAGGGAGCCAGCGAACCCACGACTCGGTCAGCCCTGCACGATTCAGTCATGGTTGAATCAAGAAGTGGCAGAACTTCATTGCTATGAAAAAAGGCGGTATTCCTTCTTCACATGCCAGTTCTTCTCCAAGACCCCTTTCCAGAAAAACTGGTGATGATTAACAAAAGAGGAAAGGGTATACTATCTCACTTGATATTTAATATTGTATTGATTGCCTGTTTAATACCATTTACATTTGTCTGCTCCCGAGTAGGAGCCTTCAGTCTTGGAACACTCCTTTAATTTAATCAGGTGTAATATTTTTGGCCATCCAACTATGTTAAAATTAACCTCATTACCTAAAAGTGGAGAAATTAGCTTTTTAGTGAAAAAGAATGAGGACTGCATTACTCTGCCAAATTTTGGGAGCCCAGCTTGAAAAAATACTATTTTTAACATTTCTTAATATGAAATAAGCTGTCTTAACCCAAGGGCTTCTGAATTCTAATGGCTTTATCTGCTTGTCTTTTCCGACAGATGAAATAGGCAACTAGATTTTTATAGCTGTTCTCTGATGATCTTGATAAAGTTTGCACCTCTGTATTTAAAATAATTTCACATTTGAAGAGACTAACAATTCCTGTTTTTGCCAGGTGAGTACTCCTCCCCCCCATAATATATTGGCAGTCATAAATACGTTAGAACAAATTTCTTCATAGAAGTACATTTAATTATAAGTGCCATGTGTTTTCCCCATCTCTGCTCTTTCGCCATTACTTGTGCCATTACATCTCCTAGTTTGTAGCATTTATTTCAGCTATCATATACTTTGTAAGTATACCTAGACACTAAAAAACTACCTTGAGTGTCCTTGTTCTTTTAAACAACGAAGTCACAGATTTCAAGAGGTACATATAATTATGCCTAACTGATAAAATAAGTTACAAAGAAACATGAACTGGAGCACGTCACTTGCTCAGTTGGTAGAGCATGTGACTCTTGCTTTTGTGGTGGTGAGTTCAAGCCCCATGTTTGGTGTAGAACTTACTTAAAATTTTTTTAATTAAGAAATTTTTTTAGATTTTGAAATTAGGGGTGCCTGTGTGGTTCAGTTGGTTGAGTGTCTGCCTTTGGCTCAGGTCATGATCCCAGCCAGGACCCTAGGCCAGTGCAGAGAGCCTGCTTCTCCCTCCCCCTCTGACTTTCCCCCTATTCATCCTCTCCCCCTCTGTCACTGTCTCTCAAATAAATAAAATATATAAAATCTTTAAAAAGGTACTTTCCTACCTCCCATATTAGTACTTCTCTAAGGGAAAAAATAAGAGAAGCTTAAGCATTTATGTGCACTACCTAGTTCCTGAAGATTCTTTGGAAAGACTATAGGGAAAAGGACATTTTAAGGCCAAACAAGGGCATGAAGATTTTCCTTTCTTTTCTTATCAAGGACAGTTAACTTTGTCCCCTAACCCAAGACAGTGAATATTTTCTTCCCTCTCTGGAAGTCCAGAGTGGTTAGTGCTCCATCCTGCCCCAACTAATCCTTTTATATACCTGTGCTCTCCAGCTGTTACAGACACTCCTGTGTAATTCTAAGGCCCCTTAGTTTCCCCCCCATCATTTCACAGTCTTCACTATGAAAGCCTCTATTTTGGGGTGCCAGGGTGGCTCAGTCGGTTAAGCTTCTGCCTTCGGCTCAGGTCATGATCCCCAAGTTGGGCCCCCTGCGTCAGTCTCCCTGCTCAGCAGAGAGCCTGCTTCTCCCTCTGTCCCCCACCCAACTTGTGTGCTCTCTCTCTCTGTCTTTCTTGTGTATGCTCTCTCTCAAATAAATAAAATCTTTAAAAAAAAAAAAAAAGAAAGAAAACCTCTATTTTGTTTTTTTCCCCTGTACCTCCTTGGTTCTCTAAGAAAAAAATTGGGGACTCCAGTTGAACAAATGTTAAATTGCTTAATGTTGTTCCACAGTGAACTGGTGCTCTATTCATTTTAATATATCTTTTGGTATATCTTCAAGTTCACTCTTCTTTCTTTTGACAGTGTTAACCCCATCCACAGTATTCTTTATGTCAGAGTTGTTTTTTTCATCTCTGGAAGTTTAATTATTTTTAGTATCTTCCATTTCGAACCTCATCATGATCATGTTTTCCTCTACTTTCTTGAAAATATGAAGTATATTTAAAATAGCTGTTAAAGTCCTTATGTACTAATTCTATCACCTGTGTCATTTCTGGGTTTGTTTCTATTACTAATTTTTTTTCTCCTGCTTATGGGTCATATTTTTCTGCTTATTTTTATGCCTGGTTAATTTTTTAACCAGATATTGCATATTTTACATTGTTGGGTGCTGGAAGTTTTTATTTTTATTTTTCTTTAAATATATTTAGGCTTTGTTCTGATATGTAGTAATGTTACTTGGAAACAGTTGTATCCTTTAGAGCTAAATTGTTGAAAATAATAACCACTAGCTACATGTGGCATTTTGAATTTTTATTTAAAAAAGTAGATAAAACTTAGATACATTTTTTTAAAAACTTAGATAAATTATTAATATTAGGGGGCACTGGGTGGCTCAGTGGGTTAAAGCCTCTGCCTTCAGCTCAGGTCATGATCCCAGGGTCCTGGGATCGAGCCCCACATCGGGCTCTCTGCTCAGCAGGGAGCCTGCTTCCTTTCCTCTCTCTCTGCCTGCCTCTCTGCCTGCTTGTGATCTCTGTCAAATAAATAAATAAAATCTTAAAAAAAATTTTTTTTGAATTATTAATATTAGACAAGGTTATATAATATTAAATATTTATAGATAAAATAAATAAGGTTATATAATATTAAATATTAAACAAAATTAGATAAAAATTAAAATTTCATTTGTACTATGTACATTTCAAATTCCAAAACCACATGTGGCTAGTGGTTAGTATAGTGGACAATAGATAGAGAATATTTAAATCATTGAGGAAAGTTCTGTTGGAGAGCGATGCTTTAGAAACTTGCTTTTTTTTTTAAGATTTTTTTTATTTATTTGACAAGGACACAGCGAGAGGGGGAACACAGACGGAAGTAGTGGGAGAAGGAGAAGCAGGCTTCCTGCTGAGCAGAGAGCCCGATGCAGGGCTTGATTCCAGGACCCTGGGATCATGACCTGAGCCGAAGGCAGACATTTAACGACTGAGCCATCCAGATGCCCCTACAAGCTTGCTTTTAAGGTTTAAGTCCAAATACTCTTTAGGGCTAATCTGGCCCCTTTCTGAGGACTCTGATCAATGCCCAGTATATTAGGAGTTCTTTACATTCAGGCTGGTGGGAACTCCATTCTTGGCCCTGTGGAAGTTCTACAGACTATTCGGCCTTCTCCTTTTTGGTGGTTCTTTCTCAGGCCTCATTAGTTTCTTTACACATGTGTTTCCTATTTAGTATTCAGCCAAAGAATTGTGGGGAATCCTCTGCACATCTCTGGAGCTCTTCTTCTCACTGCCCCTCCTTCCACAAGTTCCAATGACCTTGGCTTCTATAGACTCTGAACTTCTGTCTTCTCAACTCATTGAAATAACCGGGCACACTTTGGGTTCCCCCTCCTTGTGCAGAAGACTGAAATTTCCAGGCAGTAAGCACTTACAGGGCTCACCTCATTTATTTCCTTTCTTTCAGGGATTACTCTCCTGCACTGCCTTTTATACATTATCTAAAAACCGTGTGCTTTGTCTGTTTTATAACAGTGGTTTGAAATTTAAAAATTGCTTCAGACTGAGGGAACTGTAAGTGTATGAGCCCTAAAGTAGAAGAGGGGTTGGCACAGCATATACTTAGGAACAGCAATGAGGTCATCGGGCAGAATAAGTGAGAGAGATAGGAGTCTGAGAGGACACAGTGTTAGCTGGCATATCAGTCTCCTATTGCTGCTATAATAATTTACCACAAACTTGGTGGCTTTAAACAGCACAAATATATTATCTTAAGTTCTGGAGGTTAGGAGTCCAAACTGGATCGCACTAGAGTAAAATCAAGATGTCAGCTGGGCTGTATTCCTTCTGGGAGTTCTCCAGGAGTATCCGTTTTCTTATCTTTCCAGTTTCTGCAGAATGCCTGCTTTGTTCGGCTCATGGTGTCCTTTTATTTTCAAAGCCAGCAATGCCCAGTCAGGTCCTTCCCACATTGCATCATTCTAGCAGTGACATTCCCACTTCTCTTTCACTTATGCAGACCCGTGATCACCAGGAATAAGTCCAGGATAACCTCGCCACCTCAAGGTTGGTTGACTGGGAACCTTAATTAAATCTGCAACCTTAATTTCCCCTTGCCATTTGACATATTCACAGGTTCTGGGAATTAGTATGTGGACATCTTTGGGGACCATTATTCTGCCTAACACAGCTGGAGACTCAATATGGAGACAATTTGGCTTTCACTCTGACATGGAAGGTACCTAGAGCAGAGTGGTGAGCAGAGGACTGATGAGATCCTGTTCATGATTTAAAAGACTCATTCCAGATACAGTTTGAAGAACATACAGTGGGAAAGAATAGAAACAGAAACAATCATTGAAGGATTGGATGTGGAATGTTAATAGGAGCTAGAAATTACTCCACCAGCAATGCACAGGTTTTCCCATCATCCTGTATTCTCCTTAAATCTCCATGTTATGCACCTTTCTAGTATGCCATTCTGATGGTAGTAAACTTGCATTTCTCTGATTCCTAGTAAGTTTGAACATCTCTTTATGTACTCATTATCTATTTGGGATTCTCCAACCTGTGAATTATATCTTTATACCCTTTGCCCATTTTTCTATTGGATTTCCTTTTTTCTTGTTGGTTTGTAGTTATGCTTATATTCTAGCTGTAAATCCCTTGTCTGCTTTATATAGCACATCTTCCAATCTCCATCATTTTAACTTTTTTTATACTTTATTGAATAGAAGTTCTTAATTGTGAATAGTCAGGTCCATCTGTTTTCTTTCTAATTCTTTAAGCCTTTCAGGTTTTATTCAATAGATCCTTCTCCACCCAAGGTGACAAACATATTGTCCTACATTTAAAAAATCTCATTTATAGTTCTGTGATACACATGTAGGTCTTTACTGCATTTGGAGTCTACTTTTGTTTATATATAAAATAGGGATCCGGCTTTATTTTCATCTCCATCATGAGTCGGTATTCACAGTATTATTCCACTAAACTTGGTATCTACTAAACTTCTATCCCCCTTTGTTGTATGGTGCCACTTTTACCATATGTGAATTTCTGGCACATAACTAGGTCCAGATTAGAACTCTGTCACGTTCTGTTTGTCCTTTATTTGTTCCTTCACTTGTACTAAACTGTACACTTTTTTTTCACTTTCACTTTGTAGCATATCTTAATGATAAGGCAAGTCTCCTGCTGTGTATGTCCAAATTTATTTAGTTTTTAATGGAACTTTATTCTTCCTTATGCATTTAAGATTTTTTTCTTGAATGGCAACATGAATGCCAGGCCAAAGAGGCCCAAAATACACTTGTTCTCCCTTCATGTCCACAAGATTCCAGACAAGTTAAGGTGAGACTCAAAGGGCCAAATCTACCGTATTGCTTTTGGTCCCTCCTCAATCCCTCTATTAAACTAAAATTTAATGTGCTAATTGAGAATTCTGTATGTTACCATTATTTTACCATTGTTGATTTCAAATGCAGTATGTTGTTGTTTTACAGAGTTTGTTGACTCTTCAACAATTCAGGGGTTGGAGGAACCAACCCCCTGCCCATGCACATATTTTGTATGTCACATGTATTATATACTGTATTCTTACGATAAGTAAGCTACAGAGAAGAAAAGGTTATTAAGAAAATCCAAGAGGAAATACATTTACATTACTATATCATATTTATTGAAAAAATTTGCATATAAGTGGATACATGTGGTTCAAACGTGTGTTGTTCAAGCATCAATTGTATATTATTTTTAGCTTTTTTCAACTTTGTATTTTGAAAAAGTTTTAAGCATACAGAAACTTAACAAGAATAATACACTGAACAATGTTTTACCTTTCCTACTGAACTGAACAACTGTTAATATTTAACACATTTATTTTCTCTTCATATCTATCTATTGCTAGGTAATTTGAAAGCAAGTTGTAGATATGATCCTTTACCCCTTATTTCAGCACATATCTCCTAAGAACAAGAACATTCAGTAATATAACCACAGTATAGTCACCAAATTCAGGGCATTTCACATTAATGCAATATTATTATTTAATGAACTATCCATATTCACATTTTCCAATTGTCCAAGAAATGGCCCTTACATTTCTCCCCCACATCCCCAAATAAGGATCATTCATTGCATTTGGAAAACATGTCTCCTTAGTCTTCTTTAATCTGGAACAATTCTTCAGTTTTTCTTTGTCTTTCATACATTGACATTTTTTTGACATTTTTGAGTAGAGGCTGTTTTATATAATATCTCAATTTGGGTTTATCTGATTGTTTCCTCATAATTAGATTCAAGTTACACATTTTTAACAGAAGGACTTCCTTTTTAAGTAATCAAAAAGGACAGACCAAAGAATAAAAGAAATTCAATTTTATTAATTTGAAGGTAATATTGTATATATATATATATGTATATATTTTTTTAAAGATTTTATTTCTTTTTTTGGGCAGATCACAAGTAGGCAGAGAGAGAAGAGGAAGCAGGCTCCCTGCCAAGCAGAGAGCCCGATGCGGGGCTCAATCCCAGGACCCTAGGATCATGACCTGAGCCGAAGGCAGAGGCTTTAATCCACTGAGCCACCCAGGCGCCCCGTAGATATATATTTGATGAGAGAAGAATTCACCTTCAGTTTCCAAATCTAAGAAATAGGTATACCTACATTTTTAGAAATCATCAGAGATATCTGTCCATCTTTCAAAGCCCAACTCTGACCAAAGTTTCTTTCAGAACCTTTCCAAGCCCTCCATCTGTGTTGCACACTCATATCTCTTGACAGATTGGGTATCTGTATTGAGGTATTGTATCTTTATTGGACTTTTTCTTCTTCTTTTTTTTTGTACTGTGGTAAAATATACATACAATTTACCATCTTAATCATTTTTAAGTGTACAGTTCAGTGTATTAAGGACATTCAGCATGATGTTAAATCCTTTTAAGGGTGGTTTCCTCTTAGGGTGGGAGGGCCCCCTGTCCCTCCCACCTGCCTTCCAGCTATCCTTCATCATTTCCCCCTCTGAAGAGGTACCCTAACTGCTATTAGGGAAGACTCTGAAATAGTGGATATAGGCTTCAAATTTAGGCACTTAGATTGCTATTGGAGTGGCTAAAATCACTCTATGTAGGCCTTCCCAGATAGGCTCTAACAAGCACTTGGTAGAAATCTCACTTGCTGTTGAGCTGGTCCCCAGGCCTGGTTAGAACATCCAGCGTCATTCCTTTTAAAGCTGGGGCATGGAATAAGGTCTTCTTGAGATTTTTAAAAGTTTTTTCTGACTCTGGATCCCACATTAATAGATGGGTACCAGCTGTCTAAGTGTCCAGTTTTATAGTTTTTAGATCTTACATTTAGGTTTTTGATACATTTTGAATTAATTTTTGCATATAGTGTTGGGTAAATATCAATTTCATTTTTTTTCTTTTTTTGCACATGGATATCCAGTTTCGCCAGCACCTTTTGTTGAAAATATTGTCCTTTTCTTCATCAAATTATCTAAGCACCTTTGTCAAAAATCATTTGACCATGTATCTGAGGGTTTATTTCTGGGCTTTCTATTCTGTTACATTGGTCTGTATGTCTGCTTTTAGGCCAGTGTGAGTCCTCCAGCTTTTCTTCTTTTTCAAGGTTATTTTGATTATTCATGATTCCAAATGAATTTTTGGATGGATTTTTCTATTTCTGCAAAAAGTGTCACTGGGATGTTGATAGTTGCACTGAATGTGTAGATCACTTTGAGTAATATAGACATCTTGTAATATTAGGTCTTCTAATCCATGAACATGGGATATGTTTTATTTATGTCTTTTTTAATTTCTTTCAATGGTGTTTTAGTTTTCATCATACAAGTCCTTTACCTTGGTTAATTCCTAAGTATTTTTTTGTTCTATTTACACTATTGTAGGTAGGTTAATTTATTGTCTTAACTTCCTTTGCAGATTATGCATTGTTAGTGCATAGAAATGCAAAATGCAACTTAAAAATTTTTATTCAAATTCAATTTCATTAACATATAGTGTATTATTAGTTTCAACAGTAGAATGTAGCGATTCATCAGTTCCATATAACACCCAGTGCTTATTATATCAAGTGCCCTCCTTAATGCCCATCATCTGATTACCACATCCTCCCCCACCTCCCACCTCCCCTCTAGCAAACCTCAGTTTCTTTCCTATAGTTAAGAGTCTCTTATGGTTTGCCTCCCTGTTTTTATATTGTTTTATTTTTCCTTCCTTTCCCCTATGTTCATCTGTTTTCTTAAATTCCACATATGAGTGAAATCATATGGTATCTGTCTTTCTCTGACTGACTTATTTCACTTGGCATAATACCCTCTAGTTCTGTCCACGTTGTTGCAAATGGCAAGATTTCATTTTTGTGGCTAAGTAATATTCCATTATATATATACACACCACATATTCTTTATCCATTCATCTGTTGATGGACATCTTGGCTTTTTGCATATTTTGGCTATTGTGGATATTGCTGCTATAAACATTGGGGTGCAGGTGCCCTTTTGAACAATTATGTGTTTATCCTTTGGATAAATACCTAGTAGTGCAGTTGCTAGGTCATAGGGTAGCTCTATTTTTAACTTTTTGAGGAACCTCTGTACTGTTTTCCAGAGTGGCTGCATGAGTTTTCATTTCCACCAACAGTATAAGAGGGTTCCCCTTTATTTATATCCTTCCCAACATCATTGTTTCCTGAGTTGTTCATTTTAGCCATTCTGACAGGTGTGAGGTGTTATCTCATTGTGATTTTGGTTGTATTTCCCTGATGTTGAGCATTTTTTTCATGTGTCTGTTGGCCATTTATATGTCTTGTTTGGAGAAATATCTGTTCATGTCTTCTGCCCATTTCTTGACAGGATTTTTTGAGTTTCGCATGTTGAATTTGATAAGTTCTTTATAGATTTTGGACACTAGCCCTTTATCTGATATGTCATTTCTGAATATCTTCTCCCATCATGTAGGTTGCCTTTTAGTTTTGTTGCTTGCTTCCTTTGCTGTGCAGAAGCTTTTTATCCTGATGAAGTCCACTGGGACTTCATTGTTGCTTTTGTTTCCCTTGCCTCTGGAGAGGTGTCTAGCAAGAAGTTGCTGTGGCTGAGGTCAAAGAGGTTGCTGGCTCTGTTCTCCTCTAGGATTTTGATGGATTCCTGTCTCACCTTGAGGTCTTTCATCCATTTTGAATTTATTTTTGTGTGTGGTGTAAGAAAGTGGTCCAATTTCATTCTGCATGTGGCTGTCCAATTTTTCCAATACCATTTGTTGAAGAGTCTTGTCATTTTCCCATTGGATATTCTTTACTGCTTTGTAGAAAATTACTTGACTATGGAGTTGAGGGTCCATTTCTGGGTTCTCTATTCTGTTCTATTCATCTGTGTGTCTGTTTTTGTGCCAGTATCAACTGCCTTGGCGATTAGAGCTTTGTAATACAGCTTAAAGTCTAGAATTGTGATGCCTCCAGCTTTGGTTTCTTTTTTTTCTTTTCTTTGCTTCCCTCCCTCCCTTCCTCATATTTATTTATTTACTTTCTTTCAGATTTATTTATTTACTTGAGAGAGAGAGAATGCAGAGGGGAGAGAAAGAATCCTCCACAAGTGTGGAGCCTGACACAGGGTTTGATCCCAGGAACCTGAGATCATGACCTGAGCTGAAATCAAGAGTCAGATAATTAACTGAGACACACAGGCACCCCAGTTTTCTTTTTCAACATTACTTTGGCTATCGGGGTTCTTTTCTAGTTCCATACAAATTTTAGAATGGTTTATTCCAGCTCTGTGAGAAATGCTGGTGGTATTTTGATAGTAATTGCATTAAATGTGTAGATTGCTTTGGGTAGCATAGACATTTTAACAATATTTGTTCTTCTAATCCATGAGCATGGAATGTTTTTCCATTGCTTTGTGTCTTCCTCAATATCTTTCATGAGTATTCTGTAGTTTTCAATGTATAGATCTTTTAACTCTTTGGTTAGGTTTATTCTGAGGTATCTTATGATTTTTGATGCAGTTGTGAATGGGATCAATTCCTTGATTTCTCTTTCTGCTGCTTTGTTGTTAGGGTATAGAAATGCAACAGATTTCTGTGCATTGATTTTATATCCTATCGCTTCTCTGCCTTTTGGCTAAGATCAAGTGTAATTTTATATCCTATGACTTTGCTGAATTCCTGTATCAGTTCTAGCAATTTTTTCGTGGAGTCCTTTGGGTTTTCCAAATAGAGTATCATGTTATCTATGAAGAGTGAATGTTTGACTTCTTTGCCAACTTGGATGCCTTTTATTTCTTTTTGTTGTCTGATTGCTGAAGCTAGGACTTCCAATACTATGTTGAACAACAGTAGTAAGAGTGGATATCCCTGTCCTTAGGGGAAAAGTTCTCAGTTTTTCCCCATTGAGAATGATATTCACTGTTGATTTTTCATATGGCTTTTATGATATTGAGGTATGTTCCCTCTATCCCTACACAGCAGAGGGTTTTTATCAAGAAAGGATGCTGTATTTTGTCAAATGCTTTTTCTGCATCTATTGAGAGGACCATACAGTTCTTATCCTTTCTTTTATTAATGTAGTGTATCACATTGATTGATTTGCAGATCTTGAACCAGTCCTGCAGCCCAGGAATAAATCCCACTTGGTCATGGTAAATAATCTTTTTAATGTACTGTTGGATCTTATTAGCTAGTATCTTGGTAAGAATTTTTACATCCATGTTCATCAGGGATATTGGTCTGTAATTCTCCTTTTTAGTGGGGTCTTTGGTTTGGGGATCAAGGTAATGCTGGCCTCATAGAAAGAGTTTGAAAGTTTTCCTTCCATTTCTGTTTTTTGAAACAGCTTCAGAAGAATAGGTATTAATTCTTCCTTAAATGTTTGGTAGAATTACCCTGGGAAGCCAACTAGCCCAAGACTCTTGTTTGTTGGGAGATTTTTGATTACTAATTAAATTCTTTGCTGATTATGGGTCTGTTCAGGTTTTCTGTTTCTTCCTGTTTCAGTTTGGTAGTTCATACGTTTCTAGGAATTTATCCATTTCTTCCAGGTTGCCTAATTTATTGGTATATAATTGCTCATACTATTCTCTTATAATTGTATTTCTTCAGTAGTTATTTCTTTAGTCCATTAATAATTTGTTAAAAGTTTTTGATAGCAAAAATGATATAATGGACTAAGTAGAGAAGTTCTTTTATTTTCTGAAAGGTGACAAAGCGTAAAACCTGATAAAGTCCTTTTAAAAAGACTTTCAGAGAATCTATAGAACCTGCAAACCTTCCCACAAAGAAAATGTGAAAACAGAGATGGAAGGCAATTTTACTTTATATTTTTGGCATCACCATCATGATGTTTCATGAAAACAACTAACCTCATTGCGATGTGGTTAGTTAAAATTCCCACTGTACTCACTTGTTGTTATTTCTTTTCCAAGCAATCAAGTTGAAGAAACGTTTCCACTACTTAAAGAGGTATCTGCAAAATATATTTATTCAACCATCCCCATGGGATTTTCCCTTAGTAAATCTGCTACTCAGGTATCTGCTATGCACATGGATTCAAAAGTGGGTGATCATTTGATGCAAGGAACTGAGAAAAGCAAGCTGGAACCAGTGACTCAATTATTTCAAAACACCAAGAAAATCAGATTAGAAGACACAAACCAAGAAAACTTTACAAGAAGTAAAGAGATTGGCTCAGGATCTCTTTCAGAGAAAACCTCGGGTTCTGTGGTATATGTTAAAGAAAGTGATGGAATAGAAATGACAGACGTGGAATGAAGTTATTTGTACATACTACCAAAGAAACCAGAATTTGCTTTTGACTAAGAGTGCATGTTGAATGAGAACTTAACCTTACTAGGAAAACCTAACAAAGGAAGACAATTGCTTATTTTTCACTATTTATGAATCACATTAGGCTGCACTTTTTTGATACATATTTTAAAAAGTTAATGTTTTAGGGAAAAAAAAAAAACTTTCCAAAACTCAAGGCAAAATTCTCTGGTATTATATTCTATCCTTGTCAGAAATCAGAATTTTTTGAATAACAGTATTTAAATGGTACCAAAATATTTTAATTATAATGTATTTCTTTAACAACTGATCAAAAAACAGTGCCCAAACAATTTGACATCTGTATTTCACACTACGTGTGGTGTACCAATTTTGTAAGAGTTCTAGGTTGCAGTTTTTCAGTTTTACAGTACTTTATCTTCCTGCATTTTTGCATTTCTGTTCTATAAGCAATCACTTCAGGTAAACTCTGAAAAAGACCAGTAAACTGCATACCTTAAGAAGCATTTCACATTTTAAATCAATCATCCTTTTAAAACGGTTTTCCTCCACATTGAATTCATTTCAAAATTACAAAATAGTGGGGCACCTGGGTGGCTCAGTGGGTTAAAGCCTCTGCGTTTAGCTCAAGTCGTGATCCCGGGGTTCTGGGATCGAGCCCCACATTGGGCTCTCTGCTCAGCGGAGAGCCTGCTTCCTCCTCTCTCTCTGCCTGCTGCTCTGCCTACTTGTGATCTCTGTCAAATAAATAAATAAAATCTTAAAAAAAAATTACAAAATAGTTATTTTCAAGTGTAACGGTTTATCTTATAGATACTACCACTTTATACTACCAATATTTAATATAAGAAAACGGCCTAGTGTTAAAAAAAAATTCTTTTATATATATATATATATATATATATATATATATATATATCAGTTTGCCATTCTTACTGAAATGTCTAGTAGTATGAGACAGCAGTATTGTCCCAAGTATTGTGAGATGATATTAAAACCATTTTGTGTCTGGACATATAGTGACCTGTAACTATATTATGTATGTTTTGAACATTTTCCTGTACTTTAACATTTATTGGCTATTTCTAATGCCCAATTATGAGTTATTGCCATAATAGTCATAAAATCAAAGATGAAAAGGCATCTTCTCTTAGGGGAATCAATGTTTTATAAATCAGAAAAATACAAATGTAGTATATTTATAGGGAATATTGAGCTTAGAGCTAAATAAAATTATTGAATGGGACATAAGCCAATAGGATGATGCTTTTATCATACAGAACATAATTCTTTGGGAGAGAAAAAAAACTCAATTATTTCATTTGTTCACCTAACCTGGCACTGTGCTTGTTGCTAGAAATATAGTGGTGAATAAAATAGGCACTGCCATCATAATGTTTACTGTCTGTCTGCCAGAGAAGATAGAACATCAGACAGTAATTATATAAAATACAAATTATGATGTGCCATGAAGAAAAAGTAAAATGTCTAGAGAGATAGGACACATAAACTTGATTTTTAGTTGTGGGAACTAGGAAGTTTTCTCTAAGGTCATGTCATTTATAGCTTTTGCAGTGAGATAGTTGTCCAAGTAAGATGATGGTAATGGTCAAGGTCTTGAGAAGCAGAGAGAGTCCTGGTGAAGGTTAGCAGGACAGAATGATGGTTTGAAAGTGAGAAGTGAGGAAAAAGAAAGGAATTCCAGCTTAAAAGGCTATGCATAGAGGTTCTCTGGGGGAAAAGACTGAGCTCAGGAGCATGGTTTTGGGACATAACACAGTTTCCAAGGCAAGTAGACACTTATATGTATGGAATTAAAAATATGAATTTGTATTGAAAGCCTTGGGAATGAATGAGATTGTTTAAAGTGAATGTGTAGTGTGAGCTAAAGTCCTGAGGAACTCAAACATTTAGGGGCTGGTCAGCATGGGGTAGCTAGCAAAGAGAACTGAGGACTTGGCAGTGAGATGGCAGAAAAATAAGACAAGGTAATGTCAAGATTGCCCACAGTTGTTGTTATGGTGGAGGGAGTCAACTGAAAGGTCAGGCAAGGATGGAAAGGTCCATTGGATCTGGCAGTATGAAATGTTGCAGTAACCTTAGCAAAAACCACTTTTTTTTTTTTTTTAAAACAGGGGCGTGACTCAGATATTTACAGCCTTGTTTTTCATCTCCATGAGTGTCAAACAGAACATTTGATAGTCATGTTGGATGCTGAATTTGGAATGATCTTTCATTGTGCTTGATGCCTCCTGCATTGCAGGATGTGAATACAGTGTCACACTCCAATCATTGAGACTATAAAAAAACACAAACATTAATTACTCTCATTGAGAACCACTGCTGCTAAGACGACAGAAAATTGGAATCCCCAAATCCAATCTAAGCCATAGTTTTAGCAGCCCGCCCAAGAAGGGAATTCCACAAAGACTTCCTGGAAGAGGTAGAATGGAACAAGTTCATAAGGACAACAACCTCACTTAGGTGTTTTGGGAAAATTCTATAAGTGGTATCTTAAAGTGACTACTTTTCAGAGTTTTGTTGTTTCTAGTAAGATAGTAAATTCTCCATATTAAAAAGTGTACTTCAGGGGCACCTGGGTGCCTCAGTGGGTTAAAGCCGCTGCCTTCGGCTCAGGTCATGATCCCAGGGTCGTGGGATCGAGCCCCGCATCGGGCTCTCTGCTCTGCGGACAGCCTGCTTCCTCCTCTCTCTCTGCCTCTCTGCCTACTTGTGATTTCTGTCTATCAAATAAATAAATAAAATCTTTAAAAAAAAAAAAGTGTACTTCAGCAGAAATAAGGGTGTTAGGAGGCTTTAAATCCAACATATCCATAAAATAAGATATTTAAACCTATTATACATGCATTGGTATTGCATCTATTGGTGTTGTCATGATGCTAATAATAAAAGCTTTCCTTTTTTTGAGCTAGTGTGCCTGTCTTAATTGGGACTCCCAGAAGCTGCCTGAGACAGGGCTTCAGGTGCACATGATTTTTGGAAGGCAGCTATGCTCACCACTATACCACCAATGCAGGTGCACATGATTTTTGAGACTATGCTCTGTAGGAAAAGCATTTAAGGGAGTGAAGACAGCAAGATGAGGCAACATGAAGAGTCAGCTAAGGATGAGAGCTTAGATAAATTCTTGGCTGATCCACAGGGTGCTCTAGAAGGACCAGACAGCACAGTGGTCCCATTACTCACTTTGAGGCAAAGGGTGGGATGATTGTACCCCCTACTGGTCTGGCCTTGGTTGTCACCACAAAGCCAAAGAGGGAGGCTGGAGGAACAGGGAGGTGGCATGAATCACTCAGGTGTCTCTGGGCACAAAAGCTCCTATACTCATGGCAGCTGAAGAAGGGAAGAATGGATTAAGGGTAAAGGGGACATGGGTAGGGCACTAACAGTCTTTATTATAGTATCAGACACCTAACATATATTTCATATATTACAGTATATATATACATACATATACATACATACATATATTACAGTATCAGACACCTAACATATATTTTCCTTTTATTTTGAAACAATGTCAAATTTACAGAAAAGTTGCTAGTTCAAAGACCTTTCCCTCTCCCCACAACCATATGAGAATAAGTAGCTGACCTCATTCTTCCTCAACCCTGAATAATTTAATGATTTAAAGAATTTAATTTATTCTTTATTTCTACTTTTTTTTAAAAGATTTTATTTATTCATTTAACAGAGATCACAGGTAGGCAGAGAGGCAGGAAGAGAGGAAGGGAAGCAGGCTCCCTGCTGAGCAGAGAGCCCGATGCCATGCTGGGCTCAATCCCAGGACCCTGGGATCATGACCTGAGCCAAAGGCAGAGGCTTTAACCCACTGAACCACCCAGGTGCCCCTCTTTATTTCTACTTTTAATGAAAATGTAATTGACATGATATTGTATTAGTTTTAGGTGTACCACATAATGATATTTTATATGTATACAATGCAAAACAATTAACATAATAGGTTAATATCCATCACCACAAGAACTTTTAAGATCTACTCAGCACCTTTTAAATATATAAGACAGTATTGTGTAGACACCACGCTGTACATTAGATCCCCAGGACCTATTTATCTTATACCTGGAAGTTTATACCTTTGACCATCTTGACCCATTTCACCCTTATCCCTCCAAAAAGCACTCTTGATGGAATAGGGACAGAAGAAATGTTGGAGTAGGCTGATTATGAATGGGAAGGAAGGAAGTAGATACTGAATGTGTAGCAAGTCCTTGAAGAAGCTCTGCTCTAAAAGGAAGTTGGTGGGATGAAAGGTGGAAAAAGAAGTGAGGTCACTGGAGGATTATGATGAGTCAGAGTTCACATCTGAGCATCAGTGGAAGAAAGTACCAGTGGAGAAGGTGCAGTAGGAGAGGGGTTAAGAATAACCAAAGGAGGGGCACCTGGGTGGCTCAGTTGATTAAGCAGCTGCCTTCAGCTCAGGTCATGATCCTGGAGTCCCGGGATCCAGTCCCACATCAGGCTCCCAGCTCCATGGGGAGTCTGCTTCTCCCTCTGACCTTCTCCCCTCTCATGCTCTCTCTCTCACTCTCTCTCTCAAATAAATAAGATCTTAAAAAAAAAAAAAAAAAAGAATAACCAAAGGACAAAAGTCTCAGAGCGGAAAGGAGGGAATTGGATTCCTGAAAACCACCTCAGGGAGAAAAAACTACCATCTCAGATTTCAGAGAAATGAAATTTAGGAAAACAGAATATAAGCAAAGGTAAACAGTTCTGTGTGGCTATTTTTTTTTTTTAAGATTTATTTATTTGACAGAGAGAGATCACACGTAGGCAGAGAGGCAGGCAGAGAGAGGAGGAAGCAGGCTCCCTGCGGAGCAGAGAGCCCAACGCAGGGCTCGATCCCAGGACCCTGGGACCATGACCTGAGCGGAAGGCAGAGGCTTTAACCCATTGAGCCACCCAGGCGCCCCTGTGTGGCTATTTTTAATAACTAGGAAAATTCCTACTGGGGCTCAATCTGTACACAATTCATTCCATCTGCATAATACAAGGAAGGAACTCAAGAGTGACTTCAATCAAAAGGGTAATGGTAAATGAGGAGCCATTGTGTCTTTATTGTCGCTTTTCAGGGAGACCCACTCAGAGTCACCAAATTGTGAACCCTGGATGCTTCTAATTCCAAAATGCAAGTCTTGGTAGTTTCTATTTGAACTAAAAATTTTCACTTCTGTGGAAGACTGAAAAAGATGACTCCAAATTATTTGGGCTCCTCTCATTAAGAGGTGGAGTCCATTGCTCCACCCTTTATCTCCGGCTTGGCTCTTGCTCTGGACAATAGAATTGTGGCTGCAGTGCCTCTTCTAAGGCTAGACCTGATCTGAGGTGTCCCAGCAGCCACTATGCGTCAATTGCCAAGGGCATGAATATTCGGGACTATTCTGGACCTTCCAGTTCAGCCAACCCTGGTTGAATAAAGCTCAGGTGAAACCATATAAATGTTTGAAATAAGCCAGTTTTAAGCTGCTGATGTTTGAAGCAGTTTGTTATACGGCAGTAGTTAACTGAAACTTTGGCTTGCTGGAGGAATTGCCCCCATCTGGGTGAGCAGAAAGTATTTTCTTGGCAACCACAGATGGGTAACATTCGTTAGCCCGAAAGTGTGTGTTTTCTGACCCACTCCTACCAGTTACCATCTCTCCACTGGGAATAGCAGCGTTTATTCCTTTAAAATGCAATCTATCTTTTAAAACGGATTTCAGTCTCCTCAGCTTCCAGATGTTGTTACGTGCCCTTTGGACCATGAACAGATGCGTGAAGCTCTGGCGCCAGGCCTCAAGTTCAGTAGGTGTTTGCTGGTGCTGGGGCCTGGAGGGGCCCGTGAGCTGACTACCCCGGCTTCCTGGCGCCCTCCCCCTGGCCTCGCTCGGCGAGCGCCCTCCCCGCCCCCCAGCTTGACCCAGCCAACCTCCTACCTTCGCCCCGGGTGACCGTTAGCTCTGCGCCGTCACGCGGAGACCTCCATCGTAACGGGGGCGCTCTGACTTTCCATCCTACCATTGGAACGTGCCCTGCGTCCCCGCCTCTACTCTGGCTTGGCGCCGACCCGGCGACTCCAAAGTCCTCTCGCGAGCCCCGCGGGCAGCGCCAGCCGGAGCGCGAGGAGCTGGAGAAGAGCGAGGCGGGAGGAGCGCAGCCCCGCCCCGGCTCCCGGCGCAGCCCCGCCTCCCGGCGCAGCCCCGCCTCCTCTCGGCGTTTCCGGAGGGCCGCGCTTGCAGCCTGCTAACCGTGGGGTCACACGAGTCCTTCTCCCGCACGAGCCTGCGCGTGGCCGTGGGCGCCACTGGAAGCAGCAGGTGGGCGAAGCTGGAAGCGGGGCTCGCGGGGCGCTGGGGCGGGCAGCCTTTTGGGGACGGGGAACGAAGGGGGCGGAGGGGGGCATGGGACCCTAAGGCCGGGTCCCGCGCGCACACAGCCCCGGGCCGCCGCTGCCAGTGGAGTCCGTGCTGTGGTTTTCGCTCAGCCCTTGAAAGGACCTAAATTCTCGGTTAGGTAAGGCGTATCCCCAACATTGGAGGGTAAAAACCTAAAACGTATTGGGTGCCAGCTCTATGCATTCCCACCGGGAGCCAAGAAGGCGAAATAAAACAAGCACATGACCGTGGTGAGACTCTGGGTAAATTACATACTGTCAAAGATGGGGCAGAATAACTTAATAAGGTGTTTTGAAGTAGCCGGACCTACCTAGGACGATATATAGGACTGTTAATTTTTTGCTTTCTTTTCAGTATTGAAGAAGCGTGTTTGGCAATTAGAAGTGGTGGTAGCAAAGTGTCCCCCTAGAGCAAACTATAAAATCACTCATTAAATGGTGAGAGTTGACTTAGAGTTGATTTAAAGAAACAGCATTTTACCAGGCCTTCAAGGCTGGTCTGTATCCTGACAAAGAAAGACTATCATTCAGCCAGAGGTCTGAATTACTGAAGGACTGAATAAAGGAGAGATGCATCTGTCCCAGATGAATCCAAGCCTCCTCTAGGAGAGAGAGGGTATCCTGGCTCCTAACAGGATCTATCCAGAGCCCAGAAGTTGAGAAGGTGGCTTCTTCAAGGTTGATCCCATCAGACATTGAAGTCCTATAACTCAGTCCTTTTGTTCAGGTTCTGTCTTCACCTACCAAACTTATGATAAGTTGGCTTCTCTGTAGTTCTACACAGAGTGGACAGGCTGATCTGAACATCCAGCTGATAGCCTTCGGTTCTCTTAGTAAATTAATAAACTGGCACTTGGGTTTTTTTCCAACATCCTTTTGTTTCCTCATTCTTTGTGTGATTCTTATCCTTCAGGGCTCAGTTGAAATGTTACATCCTCAGGGGGGCCTTTTCGTTTGTGTGTTCAGGTGTCTAGAACAGTTTCTAGCACATAGTAGGTTCTCAGCCTAACTCACTGAGCTCTCTTAGTCTTTACTCATATGTCACCTTTTTTAAAAAAAATATTTTATTTATTTGTTTGTTTTTTAAGATTTTTTATTTATTTGACAGATCACAAGCAGGCAGAGAGAGGGGGGAAACAGCCTCCCCACCGAGCAGAGAGCCCAATGTGGGGCTCAATCCCAGGACCTGAAATCTTGACCAGACCTGAAGGCAGAGGCTTAACCCACTGAGCCACCCAGGCATCCCGAGTGTCACCTTTTTAATGAACAACCCTATTTAGAATCACAGAGTAGTTCCTCTCACACTTACATTTCCAATTTCCTCTTTCCCAGCTCTACTTTTTCATGTAGTCCTTATCATCTTTACTTATTTGGTTCACAATATAGGCACAATCCTAAGTGCCTAGGACAATGCCTGTCATGTAGTAGATGCAAGATTTGTTGAATTAATACCTTTGCTGTATTTTGTTCACACTGCATACACAATGCCTGGATGAATAGAGATATTTCTCTTTTGTGCACTAATAATACATACATTGGATCAATTCCCGAACCCTAACAAGTTCCGTTTTTGACCAAAGTCAATATCTTTCACCATTGTAAATTTATCAAAATAAATGGCACTTTAATGTGTCTTAGTTGGGGATCTTTGCACACTTTCCTATTTAAGCTCCTGTTGTGAATACATGTCATATGACAGGAATGGTATGGGAAGAATAGAGATGGGAAGGTAGGAACTCCATTAACAGTTAACATTATAGAGCATTTCACTTTGCCAGGCATGAGTGCTTTATGCATGTTAACTCATTTAATTCTCTCAACCATTTTGTGAGGTAGGAACATTTTATAAATGAGACAATTGAAGCAGCCAGAAGTTAAACTACTTGCCTTAGGTTATTCAGTTAGCAAGTGGCAGAGCCAGGATTAATAGTTAAGCTCTGTAAGTGTAGTTAAAAATACTGTATTGCATATTTGAAAATTGCTAAGAAAGTAGATCTTAAAAATTCTCATCACATGGAAAAATTTGTAACTGTGAGGTGTTGGATGTTAAACTTCTTACTGTGATAATCATTTTTCAGTATATACATATATCAAATTATGTCATACACTCTAATACAGTGTTATATGTCAGTTATATGTCAGTAAAATGAGGGGAATACTGTAAAATTTAATCACTTTGCATCCTGCCACACTCTGCGTATGCAGACAAGAGTCAGAGCCCTAAACTTAGGGAGGGATATATCACAAGGTCTTTGAGAATCTCCAGCTCCACAGACTTCATTCAGCATATAGTGATCCACCACCCCTATTCCTTACTGTTTCTCTCTTGGATCACATGGAAGAGTTTCCTGTTTGCTATCAATGCTGCCTCCCTCCCTACCTGAATTGGATCCCAGCACCACCCCTTTGTCAGAGATCTCCCTTCACCGGTGTTACCTTCCCTCCCTGACTCCCAACAGAATCTGAACATGCTCAGTTCTCTTGCATTAATGTCTGCTACCCTAGTCCAGGTCCTCATTGTCTCTAGCTTGGACAGTTGCATTAGTGTATTTACCAGTCTCCCTGCCCCAGTCTATCTTTCCTTTAGTCCAGGCTGAACCCTGTCCGCAGAGGCAGTTCTGTATAATGGCTAACTTAATGCTTGTCTACTAAAACAATTCAGTAGATCCCAGCTGCTTTTAGAAAAACTGCAAATGTTTTAGAATTACATGAATCTGTCTCCCCTGCCTTCTCTATTTCCTTACTATCTTTGCACAGTAGGCACTCCATGAATATTTATCCAGTGAAGGACTGTATCAGTCAGTCAAACAGCACCAAGAACAGAGTTTAAACAAAGAAATCCAGATGGGCTGCAGAGGCTTCCTAGGACAGCATAGGCATAGTTTTTGGTGGAGCTAGGAGACCAATAGTGTAACTCCATCCCTGAGGAGGGAGTCTCCAAAACAGGCCTTACTATCAGATGACTCTAATACATGCCTGGAATATGCTACTCTATCAATTTGGTGAACAACATATTTTTTAAAAGATTTTATTTATTTCACAGAGAGAGATAGGCAGAGAGGGAAGCAGGCTCCTTGCTGAGCAGAGAGCCCGATGTGGGACTTGATCCCAGGACTCTGGGATCATGACCCGAGCTGAAGGCAGAGGCTTTAACCCACTGAGCCACCCAGGCACCCCAACACCATCATATTTTGAGACTCAATTCAAGTATCATTCTATTAAACCTCTCCTGACCTTTCTAGACACAGAAAATGTAAATTGAATTAACTTTTCTGTAGTGTAATTTATCAAAATGTATCAAGAGTGATGAAAATATGAAGACTCTCTTATTTGTGCTTGTCGGACACTACTGAACTACAAAAGATTTTGGCCTAGTTTTGGAATTTAGTAACATTTTATCCCAGTTCTTTGTGCTAAAGAAAAATTATGAGAATCCTAAGAAATAGAATTGGAATAGAATGGTTTCTTTACAAATACTAGTCAAAATACTTGATTATTATAGCTAGTATTTTCAGCCTGTTGCCATCAGCACTGCTAACAAAAATAACATGTAAAGTGTCCAAACATAATGAAATTGTCCATAGCCTTTCCATATAACCTGGATACTCTAAAGGCCTCTTCCCCTAACATCGGGGGTTCTATTCTAATTAAATATTAAACTAAATAAAAGAATTATACTGAAACTGAATTATACTGAGACTTAGTAAACCAAGTCTCAACGTCAAATAGGAAATATTTTTTTAAAGTATCTTAAGGACAAAATTTTTTTTTAAGATTTTACTTATTTATTAGTTAGAGAGCGAGCGAGCACAGGCAGACAGAGGCAGGCAGAGGCAGAGGGAGAAGCAGGCTCCCTGCCGAGCAAGGAGCCCGATGTGGGACTCCATCCGAGGACGCTGGGATCATGACCTGAGCCGAAGGCAGCCGCTTAACCAACTGAGCCACCCAGGCGTCTCTTAAGGACAAAATTAAAGCTTTCCACAGAGATGTTCATGAATATATCATTGAGAACACCAGAAAACTATAAACAACTAAACAATAAAAAACTATAAACAAACTAAGAGACTGATCTGGTATTAACTGTGGTATATATGACAATGAGATATTACACATTAAAGCTGATATAAAAATAGCTTTAACATTGAAATAACAGTCCAATTTGGGTGTGTGTGTGTTTACACATGCACAGAAAAAAATGAGTATACACCAAAGTGTGAATTGTAGTTTTCCACAGAGGGTGGTATTATGGATTCTTTTATTTTGCTTTTTATATGTATTTTCTCATTTTTCTCAATGAACATGTATTACCTGTGAATTCAAGATAATTTGTTTCACTTTGAGATATATTAAATAATGAATTTGCAGATTTATTGTTTGAAAACTCTGTGCCCTTTGTTTCAACTGAAATTATTTGAGGTTTGTCTTTGTTTATTTTCATTGAGTACTCTGTTACAGAGTTGCTAAAGACTAAGGATAAAGCTAAAAGACAAGAAAAGCGATACTTGGAAAAGTTTACCTAAAATGGCCAAGAATCAATAGCTAGAAAATACAGTTTTTCTTTTTCCCAATCAATTAATTTGTCTCCCATTATTATTTTTATTCTTTTTTTTTTTTTAAGATTTTATTTATTTATTGACCGAGAGAACAAGCAGAGGAGCAGCAAGAGGAGAGGGAGAACCAGGCTCCCCACTGATCAGGGAGCCCAGGTGCGGGACTTGATCTGAAGACCCTGGGATCATGACCTGAGCCAAAGGCAGATGCTTAACCAACTGAACCACCCAGATGCCCGAGTCTTCCATTTTTAGAAGCATGCTGATCCCATTTTCCATGAAGAACTGCTTCCAGTTACTTTGTAACCTCAAGGCCCCAGCAGCTGGGTTTAAAAACAAAGTAAAAAGTGGCCTCATTTTCCAGTCAGTTTCCAGTGATATTTATCAAAATCTGGCTGTAGAAGACTGGATCCATGACCACGTGAATCTAGAAGGCAAGCCAGTTCTTTTCTTGTGGAGAAATTCTCCCTCTGTTGTAATAGGCAGGCATCAGAATCCTTGGCAAGAATGCAACCTGAATCTGATGAGAGAAGAAGGTGTGAAACTGGCTCGGAGAAGAAGTGGAGGAGGAACAGTCTACCATGATATGGGTAATATCAATTTGACTTTCTTTACAACCAAAAAGAAGTATGACAGAATGCAGAATCTAAAATTAGTTGTGAGGGCTCTGAATGCTATCCAACCCCAGCTGGATATACAGGCCACCAAAAGATGTGACCTTTTGCTGGATGGACAGTTTAAAATCTCAGGAACAGCTTCTAAGATTGGCCGGACTACTGCATATCACCACTGCACTTTATTATGTAGTACCGATAGGACCTCCTTGTCATCTTTGCTGAAGAGCCCTTACCAAGGGATCAGGAGCAATGCCACTGCAAGCATACCTTCCATAGTAAAAAATATTTTGGAAAAAGATCCCACTCTGACCTGCGAAGTACTCATGAATGCTATTGCAGCAGAGTATGCAGCTTATCATCAAATTGATAATCATATCAACCTAATAAACCCAACAGATGAGACCCTGTTTCCTGGAATAAATAACAAAGCCAGAGAACTACAGACCTGGGAGTGGATATATGGCAAAACTCCAAAGTTTAGTATAAACACTTCCTTTAATGTATTATATGAACAGTCGCACTTGGAAATTAAAATATTCATAGACATAAAGGATGGAAGGATTGAAATCTGTAATATTGAAGCACCTGATCATTGGTTGCCACTGGAAATATGTGACAAATTAAATTCAAGTTTTATTGGCAGTAAGTTCTGCCCAAATGAAATTACCATGCTAACAGATATTTTACATAGAACATGTCCAGAAGATGATGAACTACACAATAGATGGAATATTCTCTGTGAAAAAATTAAGGGAATAATGTGATTCCAAATAAGTTTCTTAATATTTTTTATGAGAAAATAAAATGTTTAAGGTACAATTGTATCTTTTTTTTTAATTGAAGATTTTTTATTTCTTTATGTAACAGAGAGAGAGATCACAAGTAGGCAAAGAGGCAGGCAGAGAGAGAGGGGGAAGCAGGCTCCCCGCCGAGCAGAGAGCCCGACACAGGGCTCAATCTCAGGACCTGAGATCATGACTGAAGGCAGAGGCTCAACCCACTGAGCCACCCAGGTGCCCCCACTTAGGATTTTTTAAAAAAAGATTTTATTTATCCGAGAGAGAGAGCATAAGCAGGGGGAGAGGTAGAGTGAGAGGGAGAAGCAGGCTCCCCACAGAGCAGGGAGCCCAATGTGGGACTCAATCTCAGGACCCTAAGTTCATGACCCAAGCCAAAGGCAGATGCCCAACTGACTGAGCTACCCAGGGGCCCCTCTCTTATGATTTTTTTTAAGTAACATTTTTTTCTAGCTTCATTGCAAGAATATAGTATATAATACATACAAAATATGTCTTGATGATTACTAAGTAATCATACTAGTACTAGTAAGGCTTCTGTTCAGTAGGCTACTAGTTATGTTTTTGGGGAGTCAAAGTTTTATGTAGATTTTCAACTGTGCCATGGTCAGCAGCTCTAACCCCCACATTATTCAAGTATCAGCTGTACTTTCTCATCCACTGTCCTCTCCCGTTAAATTAAGCCCACTGTACTTTTCTAAGCCCTTAACCCTCAAAATCTCTTGCTTCATCTCCCTTCCTATCCAACCCTGAATTCTTTCAAGTATACTGTCTTTTCTTACCAGCATTCTCATCTGCTTTTCTCTCTTGACCTACAATGGCCTTTGTTTTATTATTCCATCAGCTGACTTTTTACTCCTGTCATACCCAGATGGCAGGCAATAGTGGAAGAAAGTTCACATAATCATGCAAATTAACCCAATTTCATATTTGTATTTATCCTCTATTGGTGTCAGAGTCAATTCCTCTCCATTGATTCCCTCCTGCTTCAGAGGCCTTATTCATAAGTTTTTCCACTTTTCTTAAACTCAGAACTCCGCTCGTCACAAACCTTGACTCATAATTTGACAGTGGAAGCCTTCATAAATGAGCTCCTTCTGCACCCCATTTCCTCTCAACATTCTCATTCGTTCTCAAATAACACCTTTTCCTTAAGGCTAGTTGTACCTGGATCTTTGTCCTTTCCAACCTTTTTGGGCCTTCTACTATTAAATATTTATCTTTTTTATCTTACATTTTCTGTCTCCACTTACTGGATCCTTACACATAGTGAATGAACATGCTCATGTCTCTTCTCTCCCCAAAATCCCTGCTTAAGGTTTTGTTTTATCTCTACATCTTCTCATTGCCAAATTTCTTCAAGGAGTAACATCACTGACAACCACTTTGTTTCTATAGTTCCCTCACATACTCCTCTGATTTCTACAGTATTTAGTGTGTGTTTTCTGAATGCTTACTATGTGCCAGCTACTTCATAGTTGTTGGATGTTCATGGTGAGTGAAAGAGACTTATTGAGCTCAGGAATTGACAATTTAGTGTACTGGCTATCAAACTCCTTAAAAACTAGAGTAAAGAAATATGTTTCAGGGCGCCTGGGTGGCTCAGTTGGTTAAGCAACTGCCTTCAGCTCAGGTCATGATCCCGGAGTCCCAGGATCAAGTCCAGCATCGGGCCCCCAGCTCCATGGGGAGTCTGCTTCGCCCTCTGACCTTCTCCCCTCTCATGCTCTCACTCTCTCTCTGAAATAAATAAATAAAATATTTAAAAAAAGAAATATGTTTTATATTATGTACTAGCACAGATATTATCTATACCTAGCAAGTTTTACAATGCAATGTTTATCCTATACTATTTACTTACTTGACATTTTATATTTGGTTTAATTTCACCCTTTAAAAATGATTTTATCACTATTAATAGGTCAAGACCGGAGTTTAAAAAACATGAGCCTAACACAAACAGGTCAGTATATAATTAAAAGGCAAGAAAAGCCCAGGTAGTTAAAACAGACAATAATAGGGGCTACCTAGCTAGAGCTATCAGGGAGAGGACATTGAAATGGAGACCTGGAAGAATGAGAAGCAGCCAAGCAGAGTGGAATGGGGAGGAAAACATTCCCAGTTTTGTCAGTTATTTATTGCCTCTAAACAAACCACTCCAAAACTTAGTGGCTTAGAACAACATTTATTTTATTCACAAATCTACAATTTGAGCTTATATGGGGATAGTGCGTATGATCCAGTGGCATAGACTAGGACAGCTTTAAGAGCTGGAAATACCTGTTTCAAGATGGCTCACATGGCTGAGCTGGTGCTGGCAGTTGCCTGGGAGCTCAGCTGGACCTATGGGTTGAGGGCTTCAATTCCTTTCCACTTGGGCCTAATGAAGGCTGCCTGAACTTCCCCACAGCATGGTAGCTGGATTCCCAGAACAAGTGACTCAAGAAAGCCTAAAAGAAATGATTTCCTTTTATATCTTATCTTGGAAGCAACTTGTATAGTCTCATGTGCACCCAAATCCAAGAGGAGAGAACATCGATAACCACCTCTTCATGGGAGTAATGTCAAAGTCATTATAAAAATTACTACTGGGTCTGAAAGATCTTATTGCAAACATTTTTCTAACATATACTCTACCACACAACAGCATTCAGAGAGCCCTAAAGCAGGTAAAAGGTAATTGCAAAGGAAGTATAAGCAAACTAAAGTGTGCAAACATGGGGGAGAATGGAGCAAGATGAGGATGGAGAGAAAAGAGACCAGATCATATAGGGACAGATAGCCCAAGGTAGACATAGATCTTATTTTAAGTGCAGTGATACTGCAGTTGTTATAGACTCTTCCGTCTGCTCTGTGGAGAATAGATTGGAGGAAGAGAAGACAGGAAGCAGAAAGCTTTTGGGGAGACTACTGCAGGAATCCCAGCAGAGGTAATGCTGGCAGTAGCCGTGGAGAGATGCTGACATTGGGTTAAGCCTTTGTCAAAAATTAACAATGACTTTCATTTTCAGGACAAGGTTTCATTCTGATTCCTTTTAAAGGGAAACAATAAAGCAGTGTATATTAGTTTGCTAGGGCTGCTAAAACAAAATACCACAGATTATGTGGCTTAAACAATAAAAATATATTTTCTCACAGTTCTGGAGGCCAGGAAGTCCAAGATCAAAGTGCTGAATGGGTTTGGTATCTCCTGTGGCCTCTCTTCTTGGCCTGCAGATAGCTGCCTTCTTGCTGTATCCTCACATGGTCTTTCTGTTATCAGACAGGGGGCCAGTTCCAAACTCACTGCTCAGAAGCCAATACTCAAGAGGTAAGTGTTGGTGGAAAAGGAAAGGTTGCTTTATTGAAGAAGTTGGCAACCTGGAAAAATGGGAGATTAACGTCTCAAAGACCTTCTTTACTGTCTAGAGGAAATACATTTTTAAAAGGGAAGGTGCAGGAAATGGTGAGGAGGCTACGTGCAGGAGAAGTTGGTGCTCAGCAGTTAATCATCGGTCCTCTAAAAATCTTACAGAATCCTCTGCTCTACCAATAGTCAAGACTCCTAAGTGTCTCTCAGTAAAGGATGCCTCTGCAGCCCAACAAGCCATATCCTGGCAAGGCAGTACGAACTCCTTCCCCTGTACCAGGAGTCAAGGCTCCCAGATGTCTCTTACTAAGGATGCCCTGGTGGCTATTTTTGAGTGTGGTCAAGCCTTATCTTCTGGAAAGTCTGGTTCTTTGTTCCTCAAGTTTCTCTGTGTGCAGGAACTTAAAGGAAGTAGGTTAGTACTGCTATAAATGGGATTTAGTACAGCAAGCAAGAAGTGCATAAGCTTGAAGCACATTAACCTTTAACACCAACTGGGGTGCTGTTACATTTCCTCTGAGTGCATATCTGTATCAAAATTTCCACTTCTTTTAAGGACACCAATCTTGCTGGATAAGGGTCCACTCTAAAGACATCACTTTAACTTTATAACTCTTTGAAGACCTTATCTCCAAATACTATTACATTTTGAGGTACTGGGGGTTAGGATTTTAACACGTGAATTTAGCTCTTTTGAGCTCTTTTCTTGTAATTGAGTGGATCCACATCTCATCCCTTTTTTTTTTTAAGATTTTATTTATTTGTCAGAGAGAGCGAACGAGCACAGGCAGACAGAGTGACAGACAGAGGCAGAGGGAGAAGCAGGCTCCCTGCCGAGCAAGGAGCCCGATGTGGGACTTGATCCCAGGACGCTGGGATCATGACCTGAGCCGAAGGCAGCTGCTTAACCAACTGAGCCACCCAGGCGTCCCTCATCCCTTTTTTTAATGAAGAAGGGGAGGGGTGGGAGTGGACACACTGGGTTTTGCTTGTAACTGGTTCTCTTAGTGTGGGAGTGGAATAAGTGAAGAGGATTTTACTTTTCAAGTGGCTCCTGGGACAAACACAATTGGCAGTCTAACCATCCTTCATTTGAGTCAGGTTTCAAAGGCAGGTCCTTCTGTTCTTTTCCAGCAATAATACAATAGCAAACAATTTTGAAGAGATTTCTCATGGGCATATTTTTTATGCATTACTTTTGCTGCAACGTGTTAAAATTGCTTTCCAAGAAAGGTATAAAAATCCTGGTATGATGTGCTTTGGGGCAATAAAGCACTCATACTTTTCTGATACCATTTCTTTTTTTTTTTAAGATTTTATTTATTTATTTGACAGATCACAAGTAGTCAAAGAGGCAGGCAGAGAGAGAAAGGAGGAAGCAGGCTCCCCGCTGAGCAGAGAGCTAGATGTGATGCGGGGCTCAGGGCTGGATCCCTAGACTCTGGGATCATGACCCGAGCCTAAGGCAGTGGTTTTTTTTTTTTTTTTTTTTTTTATGTATTTATCTGACAGAGAGAGAGAGATCACAAGTAGGCAGAGAGGCAGGCAGAGAGAGAGAGAGAGGAGGAAGCAGGCTTCCACTGAGCAGAGAGTAAGGCAGAGGCTTTAACCCATCTGAGCCACCCAGGCGCCCCTACCATTTGTTTCTTAAAAGCGAGGATATCATCAGGTGAAAGGTGATAAAGGCTTCAAGTTCGAAAAGGGAAATTTAACAAACATCACCTGGAATAGAAAAGGTATGTTTTGCAGTGAGAGTCCACAGAATTTTCTGATTGCTTCCATATGAGGATAAAGGAGATGAGGAATCAAGAACGATTCCTAAATTTCTTATTTGAGCAACTGGATGGATGCTCCCATCCCATTCCCAGTGGGGGAATGTATTTCTAAAGTTCGGTTGCAGCATCCTGTATTTGAAATAACTGTGTGTTTCTGAAATGCCAGAAGAAATGCCAAATAGGCAGCTGAATTTATAGGATCACAGCTCCAAGGAAAGTTTTGGCTTAGTTTATATATTTAGGGGTTGACAGCATATACATAGTATTTTAAGTCAGGAAAATGGACACTTGTGAACTTTTATATTCATCTTAAAGGGACACCTGAGTCCCCTCACTCTTTGAAGAATTCTCCAACTTAAAAAACCTTACTGCAAGGCAGAACCCACCTGTTGGAGACGTCAAGAGGATGTGACTGCAGTTGACCCCTGAAATGGATATGGGCAATCAGAGGCTCTTTACACCCTCCCCGTCCTTGGAATGTGCTCCCACACTAGAAGCCACTTCATGGACTCAGTTTTGAGAGAGATTTAATATGTTACTGAGACTATCCAGATTGTGTATGTGACTTGTATCCCATCAAGGCCTCCATGGACTCTTGACCACCTCTCCACGGCATGTGCGGAGATTACTTATCTTGTAGCCACCCAAGAAAAGCCTCATTTGTAAGTTCCATTGCTTATTAAACCCCAACTACCAATCTGGAGTGGTCTGCCTCTTTCTTCAGTCTCTCCTCTCCCTGAGTGTATGGATGCCAGTTTTGAATTTCACCTGGGGAACTCCAGAGGCTGAAAACCAACAACACTCCCCTCTATGGAAACTGAAATTTTCACTGTACTCTCTTCCTAAGCCTCTCTTGAATCTAGGGTGAGGATACATGACTTAGACCAATCAGATGTACTTGCTTCAGACTCTGATTGGAACATGATGAAGTGAACCTGGAGTGGGGGGAACCCTTCTCTGGCAGTAGGACCAGGGCCTGAATTTCTGGGGTAGAAGTGCTAAGCATGGCAGTGTTTAAGTGCCCAATAATTTAAGTGATAGAAGTGGTAATAAGGCTACTTAAAGTTCAGGCTGCCTTGGGGTTAGCAGTGGTACCATCAATTAGTTCTGTGTTGTGATTCTAGATACAGTTTTTTTCACTGCAGAACTTCCAAGGCCCAGTCGGTACCTCTTGGGGTCATGGTCTGAACTACCCACTATCTTTATAATCTCTTTTTTGCTTACATCAGGTAAGAGCAGTTTCTGTGGCTTTTCAATAAGAAATTACTGGTATAATCACTTGAGGGAAAGTATAGATTAAAAAAAAAAAAGTGGTTCTACTTATATCTAATTTAGGAGAATACCAATACTTAAAAGACAGGATGGAGGAGAAGGAAAGTATGTTTCATGGAATTTAAGAACTTTCAGAAGGGAGTGGCCAATTGGGTCAAATACTCCTGAAAGTTCAAGTAATATGAAGGTTAGGAAGTACCCACCAGATATGGTAATAATGGAAGTCATTGGTGACCTTGACAAGAGGAATTTCAGTGGAATGACTGGGTAGCCTGGTTAAAGTGCACTGAAGTATTAATACGTGGTAAGGAAATGGGAAAAAATTGTATAGAGAACAAAGAACAAAGAAATAGGATGGGTGTTATCTGGCTGGGCAGGTCTTTACTGGCAGAAACAATGCAGCAAAGAGGAAAAGATCACCCAAAGGGCAAAGTCCTTGGTAAGGCTAAGGGAGGCAAGATTGAATTCACTTCCTGAAAATCTGGCTATCTTCCTTATTTATTAGTACTACTAACCCTTTCTCTATATGCTATAAATTTGATGTCATCATAACTTTTTATGGTTCTCTCAAATTTTCAATATTTACATGATCAAATCTTTTGCCTTTTCCTTTCCTTGATAATTCCTGGGTTTTGTGTTATACTTAGTATATTTAGTGGAGCGTTAATTTTTTTTTCAGGGCACCTGGATGGCTCAGTCAATTAAGCATCTGCCTTGGGTCGGATCATGATCCCAGAGTACTGGGATGGAGTCCCACATCGTGCTCCCTGCTCAGCAGGAAGCCTGCTTCGCCCTCTATATCTCTGCCCTTCTGATCTGTCTCTCTCTCTCATGTTCTCTTTCTCCCAAATGGATAAAATCTTAGGGGAAATTTTTTTTTTTTTCATTTAATTAGCTCTTTGACAGAGTAACCTCTACGTGAGGTAGAGATCTAATGTTTTTTCCATTTATTGAATAGTCTACTCTTTCCCCACTAATATGAATCATACCTTTGCTGTGCATTAAGGACCCATATACACATTTACTTTCTCTCTCAAGTGTTTTCAGATTCTTTACTCTACCCCACTGACTTGTCCATTCTTATGCCCATACTTTAAAAAAATACATATTATAACTTTTTGTCTATAGACTTGTCAAACAAGTCTCCTAGTGTTAAGTCTCTTTGTCTTTTAATTTACAAATTAGGGAGAAATAACATCTTATTAAGCCTTCCCATTCAAGAATATAATTTGTCTTTCCTAGTTTTCTTTTACATTCTTCCATAAAGTTTACAGTTTTCTCCTACAGTTCTTGCACATTTCTTGATGTATTTAATAAGTAACTTGCATATGGTAGTCTTCTAATGTTTTAACTGGATCTGGGGATAGATTTCAAATATCTAGAATAATGGATGCATTATTGCTTTATCCATTACTATAAATAATGGATAGGTGCTCTTCCTTAAATATCAGCATCTCTTAGGCAGTATCCCTATGTGGGTTGGTTAACCCAGTTAATTCCATAGGGTTGTGGACTACTGAATCTCTATAGTGATAGATTCACATGCTCTAGAAGAAATCAGATTGGTTATTTTAACATAAAAAGTAGGAGGTCTAATACATGTTCTCACCTGAATGAAAAGCCATTCTACTTCCACATCCTGATAGGTACCTGGGAAAATAAGCTACAATACTTTGCAGAAAGTAACTTCTGATTAAGTCCAACACTTGCTCTCCTGAGACCCTGAATTTCCATATGAAAAAGCTTGACAAACTGGCTTGAGACTTTTCAGGTTCAGCATTATCAGCACCTGAACCTGAAAACATTAAACAAAAACATTAGGAACTTTTCTGGAATCCCTTGTTGGTCTTTTATGTCAACTCAGTCAGGTGACTGCTGGTTCCCAAAGGTATAACATAAACCTGGTGTCCAAGTCACCCAGGACCACTCTGCCCGACTTCTACCTGCCAGGCTTCTACCTGGCTTTGGTCCTCCACACTATTTAATCTTGAAGGTAATCTTCAGTCTTCTCCAGATATGATGTTTATATGCGTGTATTCCCCAACACGAGTACTTCTATTTCCCTCCACAGACTGGCTTAGCTTATTCTTTAAGCTTCTGGACTGCCCACTACTTCTACCTTTATCCCCAATCCCAACCTATCTCCATGGAACCTAGTCTTCATCCCCAACCAGTCAACTGGCATCTGGATGGATAAGCTTATCCAGACAGTTGATTATAAGCTGCAAAGCTTTACAAATATGCCAACCAAGGTTGAATAAGCTGCAAAATATATTTGCCTTTATGGAGTAAGGTGATACTGGATAAATGAATATTGGTGAATTTCTAACAGGGACACATAATTGTAATAAAATTAACATTTTTTCCCTGGTTATTAGACCCACAAGCCCATCTGCCTCTTAAAAGAATACTCTAATCCATGATTTTTCCTCCCAGATGCTAAATTCCCTGGGCAAGATTAACATCCAATTCATTTTCATAATTGGTGCTCATTTTTTATTGGTTCATTCTCCAACAGGCAAATAAGAGAAAAGCTAGTAAAATGTTCAAATTAACCTTGTGACTGGAAATGCTGTAAATCTACTGAATAATGTATTTATAAAAATATTTAGGATTGATTACATAACTAAAAAATGGATCCATAAATTAGTAGAAATGTAAAAATTTATTTTTAAATTCATAATTATAGGAATGATCTGTCCAAAGTAACAAAATCAATATTCACTTGATGGAAATATATAATGCAAATTAAGCTGCTACCCATCATATTTTTTTTGTGTGCTTATTATGAAAAATGTCCACTGTTGTTTCATGACATGGTCTTAAATCAAAATCACAATATCCAAGGGAAAAACGACTCTAAGAAGAGAAGAAAAGAGGTTTTTTTTTAATTAAAAATACCCACAGATATGTTGTTAAAATGATACAAAAAGAGTATAACATACTCACTCATAAGACTATATCCTACCTGTGGTTTCTTAAAATAGTCAAGTCCCCTTCCAATCTTAATCATCCATCCATTATTAAACCTATTGAAATAGTATACAGTATTATATTCCAGACATTTAGGTCAGACAGTTATCAAAGGTGTAGTGTAGCAAGCATCAGCAACATTTCCTCCTAACAGAGAAAATCACTTTCTGCCATGCCATGAGATGAACCAAACTCATGGGCTATGTCTACAATGAAATAAAAATGTCCAAAGAAACCATTAATTGATTTGATTAGCTAGTAACAAGTGTGACAATTCAATTAAATCTTACTCTTGAATTTCAGATTTCTGATAAAACCTTCCTGTTTTGCTATGTGTATTCAGGCAGACTAGGGTGTGTACAGGGGTTCCCCTACCTAGAGATGGAGGACTTAAGCAAGAAGAGCTCTGGATCCCGACCTTTTCTTCAACCACAGCACTGCATTTTCATCTGTCCTGCATTTAGGTTGTGCTTAAGTTTTCATTAAAACTAAGGGTGTAGTTACTGTAAACGTATGAAAGCCACTGTGCTAAATAGAGGAACACACTACTAAAATACCTGCATATACTGTTTCCTTATAGACACTGTCACATACTATCACACCTATGAGATTATTTAATAAACTGTAAGAATACTAAAATCATCAGAATATTAAATATTATCACCAGAAAATTATTCCAATACCGTAACACTATGTACTTGAACAGAAAAGTACTTCCTCTTCTCACATGAAATAGAACACATAAACTTTATTCCATTATGAATTCCATTATGAAACTCAGATATAATAAGCCAGATATTTTTCTCAAAAGTGAAAAGATACTAGAACTGAGCTTTACTTAAAATTTTAATAAACTGAATATTTATATACAATTATATAAATGTATTAAAAGAAATAAAAACAAATATTTTCAACAGCATAAAAATTAAAATATTGGTATACACTAACCTAATTTCTCGGTCATGAACTGAAGAAGAATATTCTATTTCCAACAGCACCCCATGATTCTGGAGTGACTCTTTTATTTCTTGCAGACCACTACTTTGCTGCTGTTTCCCACTACCCTGTTAATAGGAAAAATACAATTTTCTGTTCAGTTACTAGTATTTTAAATTATCATTAAGTTGTGCAATGTGTAGCATGGATGAATTAAAATGGGAAAGATTCTATACTAGTTTCAAAGTCTATTAACCAGAGTATGAAGCAGTTTAATAGCACTTGTTTTTAATCAAAATAATTGTTTTTTTCTAATGTGTACATAACACAATTTTGCCCCTTCTCCTAAAATGTGTTTTAGTAATGCTGTTTAGTTATTCAGATGGGGCTGCTTTCTTTTCAAATTAATCCTAGGAATCTGGTTTATTTAGAAGCATTCCTATTTAAGTCAAAATCAAGATGGAAATGCTATCATGCTATGATCCACCCAAAGGCCAATAAAAAAGAGATATAACCACTGGTAAAGAAGAGACAAAATTATCTATAGTGCAGATATGTGATCATCTCCTGGAACATATACGAGACTAAACTGACAAGCTACTTGAATCTGAGAGTTTAGCAAAGTGGCCAAACCAAGGTAAAACAAAATCAGAAAAAAATCAACAATATTTCTTGGAAAGTATTTTAAGCCTATTGTTAGATAATTCCCAAAGAAATAGTTTTAGCTGAAGTGTGTCCACATTTTCCTTGCTCAAACTATATCTCGTAACTGAATAAAGTTAACGAAGAAAGAGTAAATGCTTCCAGATACCTACTTCATCCAGAGAGGTGAGAAGATGAATAGTTTTTACTTTACATGGTTTCTTAATAAGCATCTCACAAAATCGAAGAAAGTTATATAGCTGAAAGACATTGGGATAGGTTATTACTAACTCATACATTTTAAATAACATTTCATCATATTTTGTACATTTCACTTACCTGATGAATCTGTCTAATATAAGGATCTTGTATCCAAACTTCTGTAACTGTTTCATTAAGGTATTTTTGAAAAAGCGACTCATAACTGAAACCTGTTGCATTCTCTTCTATTTTAATCTGTTCGTGATATTTTCCATCTACAAGACAATAATTGTTTCAATAATTTAAATAATAAAATAATAAAATCAGTGACCATTTATTTTCTTTTTACACATATTTACATACAGTGATTAATCACGATCAGGTACAAGTTTATTTTTTTAACTTCTCCACTCAGCAAACATATCTGAATACCTACTACAGGTAAAGGAGGGATAACAGAAGATGCTATACAGAGAGATAAATAAAGCAAACAATTATGTAAGTGACTTCTATCCTCATGGAGGCCAAGTAGGAAAGTTCCTGGAACATGTTCTTGAGTCAAATCCTACAGACCAGGCAGTTGATTCAAGAGAAGCCTAGATGTATGATAGCTGACATTCTGTCACCGTGAGTAGAACTGTAAGCTAGAACTTGGGGGCTACCTTGTCCTCTTCAGATTTAAGTCTTTTTATATCCTCAACTTAATAGCTAAAGTATGAAATATGTAAATGCAGTATTATATGGAATTTAGAAGTCTTTCTTATAACTTACAGAGAATATTTTAAGCAGAAATTTATAGCACTTCTTAACAACCCAAGCCAATGACTAGGATGCCACAGGATCAGTAAAATAGTTCCATTGTTTTTATTCCTTCCAAATGAATAATTATTAATTCATAATCACAGACCCTTAAGATATTTTAACAATATGACCCCTAATGGTAGTTCCTAATTTATATGATGGTTGCATATTTAAAGTTTATTTTAAAACCAGAAGTTTGGATTCTGTTCCTAATATTTCCACAAACATAACATTAGCAACTATGCATCAGTTTTCAAGCCAATGTATTCAAACCACAATGCTGATGGTACTATATTTCACCCATGTTCTAAAAGGAAATTCCATTGTACATTTCAATTTAGGGTGAAGAAAACACTATTTTTTTTTAAGATTTTATTTATTTATTAGTTAGAGAGAGAGAGCACAGGCAGACAGAGAGGCAGGCAGAGGCAGAGGGAGAAGCAGGCTCCCTGCCGAACAAGGAGCCCGATGTGGGACTCGATCCCAGGACGCTGGGATCATGACCTGAGCCGAAGGCAGCCGCTTAACCAACTGAGCCATCCAGGCGTCCCAAGAAAACACTATTTTATTCCAACCCAATGGAGGAGCTCAGGGAGGGGGATACCCAGGGTATGGGCTCATACAGAATACTAGGAAGGTGGGAGTGGGGGCTGCTGTATAAGGACAGTGAAGAAGAACAGCTGAGGGCTGGAGCCACTGATTTTTTTTTTTAATGGATCTTTTGAAGATTTTAGTTATAAATTTATTTATTTAGAGCAGGGTGTGGGGAGGGGCAGAGGGAGAGAGAATCTTAAGCAGACTCTATGCGGCCTGTGCACAGAGCCCAACACAAGGTTCAATCTTACAACCCTGAGATCAAGACCTGAGCTGAAACCAAGAGTAAGACTACTATGTAGGGAAGGACACCTATTGCCTCTCTAGTCATTAGGAATACTTAACTCCTGAAATGTTTTGATTCACAGCAAAATCCTAAAGAGGTCCCAGGAGTTTCTTAAGTACTTCAACATTTTGGTCCTTTCCTGAAGGGAAATACAAATAAAATATAGGATTTACATTCCCTATTTCTGTGCAGTATTCTTTCAACTGCAGTTCACACTAAGTTTCATGAGGATCTGTGAATTCCTTAAAACGGCATGCAGAGTTTGCAGTATGTATAGCTCTCATCAGATTCTCAACAGGATATGTGAAAAACACCTCCCCCCACGATCCCCCCAAAAAGGTTAAGAATAGATTATGTATAGGGAAGTGGAAATGCAGAGTAAACCTCTAGGCTCCCAGGGATAAAGGGTCCAGACCACAAAGAGTTCCAAAAGGCAGAGCCAGAAACAAGGCAGGAAATGGGTTTTGTTGCAATAGCTTATAGACACATTCTGTAAATCAGCCTCTTTACCTTCTTTTTCTTGATCCAAGTATTTCTTCACTATTTCTGCTCTATCCATATAGCCAGTAATTTGCTTTCTGAGATTAGATTTCTTTGTATCATCTTTGGTACCTACAAATTAAAAAATACATTCTCAAATTTCCAAAGAGTTTTTCTAGTTAGTACAGGCATTATTTCCAGTCTCTCAAGTCTTCTACAAATTTCCTATCCTTAGACATGGTTTGCCTCAGTCCTAAAATGCACAAATGGGCTCAAATTTGCCCTGATCACACAAGACCTTCATTTTTTACACTAAGCCTCTAAAACAGCTTTATTAAAGGAGTGGAGATTCTGAAATTGTGACTCACTGGTAGGGACCCCAAATTTGGAGAGGTGACAAAAGGGGCTTGTTACATGTCAAATCAAAATAGTCTGAGAACTATTTTGTCTAACCAACCACAAGCCTGAAATCTTAGCATAATCAAAACACAGCAAACAATACCTATCTTTCTTCCACAAAACCAGCTTCTCTTTCAGGCCTCCCCATTATAGTTCATGTTCAATCATTTTCCCAGCCACCCGAAAAATGTATTTTTTAAATATGCATTATCAATGAAATCTTACCCCAAGCCCCACCCCCAAAACCCAGTCACCAAATCACTTCTAGTTTCTTCATTCTGTCCTTTTGATATTGCTTATATTTTCCATAATAATTTCATTTTTAAACTCCCATCAGTTTATTCACTATAGTTACGAGTCTGTTTCTTGGTTTGCCTCCCTCTATTTTTTTTTTTCTTTTGTTTGTTTGTTTCTTCAATTCCACATAGAATCAGCAGAGAACACTGGAGCAAAACTGATTCTCCTGATTCAGATTCCCAGAGTGCCAGAACTTGAGCAGTGTTCCAACAGACAATCCTAGAGCACCAGAACTTTAGCAGGGCTCCACCTGACCAACACAGTACACTGTCTTTTTGGCAGTCAGTATACCTGAGTCTTTAAAACTCTGGGCTCCAATTGTTACCCAATTGTGGTGGAACTGAAAATCTTAATGCTATGCTGCAAATGAGGATAACATCACCTCCTGTTTTATAGGGCAATTGTAGGGATCAAACAAGATCATGATTTTGATGTACTCCACACAGTGCCACCACTCAGCACTTATAAATAATAATTACTCTTATCATCACCATCATTATCATCAAATGGGCTTTCCCAAAGCAGTTTTATAGTTCCTTTTTTTTTTAGAATTTTGAGAGAGTATAGGCATGCAGGAGTGGGGGGAGGGGCAGAAGGAGAGGGAGAAGCAAACTCTCAGCTGAGTGTGGAACCCAGTGGACTGCTCTATCTCAGAACCCCAATATCATGATCTGGGCTGAAGTCAGACCCTTAACCAACTGAGTCACCCACATGCCCCTGTAGTTTCACAGATCTGACCAAAGCATCCCACCCTTTGTCTTCTCAAAGCTTCTGTAACACTTAAGCTAAAAGACACAATGGGGAGATCTTGGGCCAGACTGGGAGGCCCAGAGGGTGTGGAGCAGGGGCCAGTCTAAAATCAGTTTAATACCTAATTACTGGGTGTCTACTACAGACCAGGGATTGTACTAGTTGTTAATGGTTGTTTGGGTACTTCTCAAAATTGAGTAACTACAGGACAGATAAAGTCTCGCCGCCCCACCCACAATCCTATGCATTTCTCCCACTAAATTTCAGTACACACTTTTCTTACAATTTTTTTTCTTTTACCGCTACATGATTTTATTTTTGTTTACTTCTAACCAAAATGTCTAAACAGAAAAGTAATCATAGTGTAATGAACACCTTATTAGCCATCATGTAGATTTGGATGGCATTTTGCCACATTTGCTCCAATTGTTTTGTTTTGTTCTTTTCTTAAAATTAAATTCAGCCATCATGACAAATTCTTCCCGGGACACTTCAGTCTACATCTCTAAAAACCAAAGACAGTTTTCAAAAATACCATACTGCTTAACAAAGTCAGTAATTTGAATGTTACCCAATCCATACTCAAACTTTCCAAACTGATCCAAAAATGTCTTTTACATTTCGCTCAAAACTAGTCCTATGAAAGTTTATATATTACATTTTATTCTGTCTCTTAAAAATCTAGAGTACAGTCCCTCTTTTTGATGACATCAATCTATCAAAGATATTAAAGAAACCAGTCCACTTGTTCTGTAGAATATCCACCTTCTGTATTTGCTTCCTTCCACAGAAAGGATTTTTAACTTTCACTCCGCACCAGATACAGCGGGATCCAGTTCCTTTCCTCTAATCCTCTCTCCACGCTCCCTGCTCACCTCTAAGAACCTGCATGAGCAGGTCTATCCCCTCTTGGTAACAAACCAGAGCCTGCTGGTACCGGGACTCCGAGTCTAGCTCCACCGCCCGCTTTAACACCGTGAATGCAGCCACGCTCTGGGTATCCACCTCCCTCCCGGACTTCGCCATAGCTCCGAAACTCTCCCGGGTCCCCAAACCCCAAAAGAGCCCAGACAACCGGTCACGCTTCCGGGGGCGAGCACGTGACACCAGTGCGCCTGCGCTCTTTTTATGGCCCGTGAGTGGGCGGGACAAAGCCGGAACTAAAAGTACGTGTTTTGCCATCGGTGCGCTCTGTGACGGCTGGGGTTGAGTGTAGCGCTTGGTCATCTTTCCTCTGTTCACTTTTCACTCGGTGAGTAGGTTCAGTTTGAACCAGATTAAGCCGTGGCTGGTGAGAGGGGAATGAATGGCGGAAAGTTTTGCATTTTTTCTCGCAGTACATACGTGGAACGCTATGGAAATGCCGGTTGGTTTTCCTGTTGCATTCTGAGTTTGCGGGTCGCAGGAACCTAAATGGCCCTGCGCCCATGTACTGTCCCATAGCCTCGTGAAAAGCCAATAGTCGACCGGATGCTGTTTCCCAGTTCCCGAGCCCCTCGGCTTGTTGAGCCCGACTCTTGGAGCCCGAGGGCCTGGCCGCCTAGGCGGGATAGCTTAGTGAGGAAGGAAATTCAGGTTGGGTTGAGCAGTTTCTTTGCTTCTGTTTTATTATTAATTTCGGTTTCCCACTGGGGATCAGCGTAACTTGATTTTTGTTAATAAAGATAAAATCTTACCTAATTACATTTTAGAAGCAAAACCTTCCAGGGTTGGCAGTTAAAAATTTTACCGTTTTACCAAAAGCTGTAATTTTGCAACCATGTTTTTGATCACCAACTAGCCACAGCGGCCTGTTCTGCGTCTTTTTGCCAAGAGGCGCGGATGAGGAGGAGGACTGCCTATTACTTGATAGGCATTAGGAATTAAAAGAAGAGAAATTTATTGCCTTCAGAGATCTCGGTTTATTGAAAGGGAAATTCTGTGTTGTGCATTTTCAGTAGTGTTTCCCCTCCTTTTGTCGTTAAATAGATGTCTAAAACTATTCAGACGTTAACTGGGAGCGGAAAATCACCTTGATAGCCTTCCCCGCAGGGGTATGTTAACATTTTACTTACTGATAGCCTTCCAGAGGTTTTCTTTATATACACACATTTTTTTTTCTTTTCTTTTTTTAATGGGGAAGGGATCATACTTCTCATGACATATGTATTCTTCTTTTGCATCCGTGCAAGAGAAGTTATTGTACAGTAGACGGTATAGTTACTTCAAGGTCCAAGAGTTGTGTGCCTTATTATTAACAATAATCTTTACTTTTTATTAAAACGTATAACTTTTGACTGTTACTCCTTCTGAAGTCGGTAAATTAAACTTAGTTCAACAAAAACTGATTGTGTGCCTAGTCCATGACAGGTGCTGCTTTAGGTATATGCTTGGGATACCTCTGAAGAGACAGGCAGACCAAAAACAAAATAAAATTTTAAAATTAATGTCCTTGCGGAATTAACATGTTTCTGGGTGGAGACAGACAGTAAACAACAAACTTAATAAACTATGTTAGAAGACAAGTGTTATGGAGGGGAGCCTGGGTGGCTCAGTGGTTAAGCCTCTGCCTTTTGCTCAGGTCATGATCCCAGGGTCCTGGGATCGAGCCCCACATCGGGCTCTCTGCAGAGAGCCTGCTTCCTCCTCTCTCTCTGCCTGCCTCTCCATCTACTTGTGATCTCTCTCTGTCAAATAAATAAATAAAATCTTAAAAAAAAAAAAAAGATAAGTGCTATGGAAAGAAAATCAGGGGAGTAAGAAGTCTTGACAATTTGGGGGTCAGTCACAATATTGAATAATGGAATCAGGGTAGACCCCACTGAGAAAAGATTTGAGCCAAGAATTGAAGGAACTAAGAGAATTAAGTATGAATATCAGGAGCATTCCAGGAGAAAGAACAGCCTGTCCAAAGGAGCATGGCTGCCTGGCAACTTGTAGGACCTGTAAGGGGCCCAGTGTGTGTATTGATTAAGAGTGATTGGAGGGATGCCTGGGTGGCTCAGTTGGTTAAGCGGCTGCCTTCGGCTCAGGTCATGATCCCAGCGTCCTGGGATCGAGTCCCGCATCGGGCTCCTTGCTCGGCAGGGAGCCTGCTTCTCCCTCTGCCTCTGCCTGACACTCTGTCTGCCTGTGCTCGCTCTCTCTCTGACAAATAAATAAATGAAATCTTTTAAAAAAAAAAAAAGAGTGATTGGAGATGAAGTCCTAGAGGTGGGGGTTAAGGACTGGCTGTCACTCCCATGCATTAAAGCTTTTTGGGTATTTAATAAATTAACTTTTTTATTTTAGAATAGTTTTAGGTTTATGGGAAAGTTGTGAAGATACTACAGAGTTCCTATATATCCCACACCTGATTTCCCCTTTTATTAGTATCTTACATTAGTATGGTACATATGTGTTATAATTGATGAATCAATACTGATACATCATTAACCAAAGTTCATACTTCATTCAGACTTCTTAGTGTTTACTAGATGTCCTTTAACTGTTCCAGAATCCCATTTAGTTGTCATGGCTCCTTAGGCTTCTCTTGACTATGGTAGTATCTCACTTTCCTTGTTTTTGGTGACCTTGACAGTTTTAAGGCACTTAGGTATTTGACAAGGTACTGGTCAAGTATTTTTCACGATGTCCTGGAGTTTGATGTTTTTCTCTCAGCCTGGTGTTAGGGGTTTTTGGGAAGAAAACCACAGACAAGAAGTGCCATTCTCATTCCATCGTATCAAGTGTGCATGCTATCAGATTGATATTAACTGTGATCACCTGGCAGACATAGTGTTTGTGAGGTTTCTCTAGTACAATGTTATTTTCTCCCTTTCTTTACTGTACTCAGGGAGCAAGTTATGAAGCATAGCTTATACTTAAGAGATGAGTGGTTTTTCTCCACCTTTTTGAGAGGGAAATATCTGCATAAGTTATTTGGAATTCTCTAAGGGAGATTTGTTTCTTCTCTCCCATTAATTTACTTCTTCATTTATATGTGTATGGAAATGGTTATTTTATAGTTTGGATTATAAACCAATACATTGTTACTTACTTTGTTGCTCGTATTGGTCCAGCTTTAGCCACTGGTAGCTCTTTTCCTATGTCCCTTTGACATGCTCCCATCATTTTGATTTTTTGATTGGTTCCTTTCTAGTGCTACAAGATGCTTGTGTTTGTATATTCCCTGCTGTAGCCCTCCAATCAGCCATTTTTTCTTTTATTAGTAATTAATTAAACGTAATTAATTTTGAGAGACCGGTTCAGTTGCTAAAAATTTTTCTGAAGTCTGGCTCTTTTAATGGGACACCTTGCATTGATTCCCACAACTTCATTGTTTTGTCCACATCACAGGAAAGACTTGCAGAGCTTGAATGAGTCAGAATCTGGTGGATTCACTGAAATACAGCATTATATCCCATTTTGGTGTGTTAGAGTATTCTTATTACGGTTTTGTAAGAATTTAATAATTTTGTCATAGTAAAAGCTACCATTTATTGAGGGTTTCTTATGTGCTAAATACTGTTTTAGGTGTTTTTAGAATAACTCGTTTGCAAGTTAGGTATTATATTCTTTCCTTTGGGAAAAAATTGAAGCACACAAATTAAATAACCTATCCAAAATATACATGTACTTCATAAACCTAATTTTTTTTGTTTTCAGTATACATCGGTATAGTAGTTGTAATTATTTGTGTCTAAATTAACATGATTTTTTTTACATCATAGAACGGAGTTGGGGGAAATTGGAAGGGGAGATGAACCATGAGAAACTATGGACTCTGAAAAACAATCTGAGGGTTTTGAAGGGGTGGGAGGAGGGTGGGAGTTTCGGGGAGCCAGGTGGTGGGTTTTATGGGGGGCACGTATTGCATGGAGGACTGGGTGTGGTGCATAAACAATGAATTCTGTTACATTGAAAAGAAATTAAATAAAAAAAAAAACTCACTCCAAGACATAGATTAAGAAAAAAGAAATTTAAGAATAGTTTAAAAATACAAATACGCAAAAAAGGAAGTTATGGTTTACTTTTTATCAGAAAGGGGTTATGATTTAGTGAAAATGCACTGGGCTAGGAACTAGAATTCGGCTCCAGACCATATACTCCTTGGATTGCTGGATGCCTTTGGGTAAATGATTAATTTTTCATTTTCCACATAAGAAGGTTGTTCATTCTAGTTCTAGGAGTCAGGATTTCTTCAGTCCCTTCTAGCCCTTCCATTTTCCGATTCTATAACAAAGCATTCTTTGTGTTCATTGTTGAAGAAAATTTTTAAATACTAATAACCTCCTTTACCCATTTTTGTTGTGTCAACTTGGGTTCTAACTCATTTGGCAAAAATGGGATGTAGTTAATGTATAGTTATTACCTATGGTTTTGCTGAACTCCAAGTAACATATTTATTATAGCTTAATTCTTACCTTTATTTTATTAAAATAATAAGATTTCACTGTGAAACTTAAATCAAGTTTATAATTAACTTGTTTAGTTTTTTAATAATATAGAGGTGGGCACCTGTCAATTTCTAAGACACATTTGACCCACGGATCTATTTTCTGCTTGGTTGTAGCCTCAGAAGAAAACTGTCACCACACTCATGGCGGGGATTTTGCGCTCAATAGTTCAGAGGCCCCCAGGCAGACTCCAAGTAAGTGTTTTCTTTCTCTCTCTTTTTTTTTTAATTCCTTAAGAACTGTTTCTTTCTCTTTTGTAATTAATAAAACAGGCAAGTTAAACTGCACAAGTTCCTTTTTTTATATATTAAGTTTTTTTTTTTAATGTTGAGGGTCACTTTTATTTATGATTTATCTGCAGTTTTATCACTAAGGATTTGACATCACAGAAGGTCTTTTCCTAGAGAACATGCTGGTAAAAAATGTCCAGTGCTGATTTTCTCTTAATCTTTTTAAAAGTTTAAGGGTTTATTGTCTTCAGTTATGAAAACATTATATTTTCAATCATAGAAAAATAAAAAACTATGGAGGAGCAGAAAGAAGAAATGCTCTCCAGAAGCCATTTATGCTTGTATTTTCATGTATTTCCTTCTAGTCTTTCTTACAGAAATTAAGCAGCTCAGCCTAATCTGTTCATGAGGGCCAGAGTCTAGATACAAGTGTGCTGCTGGCTAAAGATAATAATGTTAGGTGCTTTACATAGATTACCTGAACCTTAGATTAGTCCTGTGGGGTTAATATTATTTCCTTTTAAAATTACTGAGGCAATTGACTCTCTGAGAGGATAAATGTCTCATTTCTCACAGATGATAAGCACAGAATCAGAATTAGAAGCCCATATTTTTCCTTCCCATCTCTCATTCACTCCTACTTACTCTTTAATTATGTATGGGTCTCTGCAGGACAGAGAAGGCATGAAGGGAATGAGTATTGCCCATCCAGAGAGGAGTTTCCAGATATGAAGCATTGGCAGTGAATCCTTTTGCTTTAGCCAGCTGAGAGCAACAGGACTAAAGATTGCTGAAGGGGAAAAAGAGATAGGAACTAGGAGTGATGGCATTATAGGGATTAGAAAGAAAACTATAAACTCATTTCTTTTTACAGAGTATTGTTGAAGATTATTATTCCACACTGTATAGAGCAGGAGTTGGCAAACTACCCTCTGCAGGTCAAATTCAGTCCACCACCTACTTCTGTAAATCAGGCTTTATTGGAATGTAGCCACGTCCACTAGTTTACATACTGTTCCGGGCTGCTTTTGTCCCCCATTGGCAGAGTTGAGACTTGGCAGTGGAAACTATGCAGCCCCAAAGCTGGAAATAACTTCCTGCTTGGTCCTTTACAGAAAAATTCTGCAACCCCTGGTCAGGAAGTCTCTATTTCACTCATATGTGGAATTTAAGTTACAAAACAGATGAACATAGGGGAAATGAGAAAAGAAGGGCAAACCAGAAAACAGACTCTTAACTCTAGAGAACAAACTGAGGGTTACTGGAGGGGAGGGGGGAGGGGATGGGCTAAATGGGTGATAGGAAATAAGGAGGGCACTTGCAATGAGTACCAACTGTTGTAAGTGATGAATCACTAAATTCTACACCTGAAACTAAGAGTACATTATGTTAACAAACTGGAATTTAAATAAAATCTTGAAAAAAACCCAGAAAATATGTATGTGCTTTTTGCTTTCTAATGTTAGTGGTAAGATGAATATATACTTTCAGCTAAGGGGCTGAGATAGATGTTTGATAATTATAGGTTAGTAAAAACAGACTTGTCACCTAAAAATTGGTAGGTATGGATTTCTGCACTAGACAGAGTTCTTTGAAGAAATGTTTTATATCATGTTTTAGATGATGACAAAAGGTATGGAGTCTCTTATTTACATGGATTGGATTCGTCACAAATTTACCAAGTCAAGAATTCCAGATAAAGTAAGAATAAGGGTTGGGGGCAGGGGGGTTAACGTTACTATTTTTTTAAGCATGTGATGTTTTAAAAGGTACCTACTTTTGTAATATTGAAAACTTTGATGTTAAGTAATTTGTGGAGGTTGGTGGTAGGGCAGAGTTTAAATAAAACGTGGTGGAATTTATCTAAATAATGCTTCTTTTTTTTTTTTTTTTTAATGTACTACTGTCCTTTGTAGTAGTAGGTTCTTATCATCTTGGAATCTGTTTATTCCTGCTTGTGGTTTTTTGCCTTAATATTTTGTGTTTTCCTATTACCATTGCCCTCAGAAAACAGTGAGTCTTCTTCTGCTCAGACATTATGTGGCCCTGTGTTCACTTCTATATCGAATATTACAACTTGGGATCTTTGAGTTATCTCTGCTAGATTTATCTGTACATACCACTCTTTTGGAAAATACTAGCTACATTGCTTTTCGTGTTTTTTTTCCTATGTTAGCCACATAGAACCACTTGGTTTTCCCAAGTATTCCATGCTCTTTACACTGTTTCTTTCTTCTCTCCTTTTCTTTGGGATGCCTGCCCCATCCTCTGTCTTCCACCATTCTCCTCACCCTGGGTCTCTTCACAATGCCTAGAAAATCCAAACAAGCAAAAACAACCGAAAAGCATACTTAATCCCAGCTACCTGGAGACAGCTACTGTTAATATCTTCCACATCCTTTTCTGTTTTATATTTTTAAAGATATGAATCATCTCATGTATAATGCTTTTCTGGTTACCTTCTTCATTTAGCAATATAGTGGGAACCTCTCAGCATATAAGTTTCTGCAATATTTTCATGATTGAATTATATGACCTTTTTTCTTGACAGAGAGAGACATAGTGAGTGAGGAAACACTTCCTGCTGAGCGGGGAACCCAGTGCGGGGCTTGATCCCAGGACCCTGGGATCATGACCTAAGCTGAAGGCAGATGCTTAACGACTGAGCCACCCAGGTGCCCCTGAATTACACACTTTTTTATTGAAGTACAATCTTTTGTGTGTGTGATTCCCGGGAGGTATGATTCTTAATCTAATATCTTTGAAACCTTTATACGTACCTAAGTGTACGTGTGTGTGTATATGACATGATTTCTTAGAATCGGTATTTATGTAATGTATCATATATACAAACCTGTGTATTTTGGTACAGATGAAACAAATCCAAGAGCGTACTACAGGGGTGCCTCGGTGGCTTAGTTAGTTAAGTGTCTGACTTTGGCTCAGGTCATGATCCCAGGGTCCTGGGTTTGAGTCCTGTGTCAGGCAGGGGGTCTGCATCTCTTTCTCCCTCTGCCCTTTCTCCCTGCTCATGCTCTCTCTCTCTCCTTTTTCTCTCAAATAAATAAAATCTTTTTTTAAAAAAATCCTAGGGGCACCTGGGTGGCTCAGTGGTTTAAGCCTCTGCCTTCGGCTCAGGTCATGATCTCAGGGTCCTGGAATCAAGCCCCGAATCGGGCTCTCTGCTCAGTGGGGAGCCTGCTTCCCCCACTCCCCTGCCTACTGCTTTGCCTGCTTGTGATCTCTCTCTCTCTCTCTGTCAAATTAATAAAATCTTTTTTAAAAACCCTATTACACGTGGTTGTGTGGATTTTATTTTTTATTATTATTTTTTTGCTTAAGAATGTTTTGTGCCCATTCTTCAAGGTTAGTAACTGCTAAGATAGTAGACCTTATTTTAATGGCAGCATTGTATCCCATTGGATACATCATTATTTAGTTGTATCATATTTTGTTCAGTTTTGTTATTAGTTTTAGTTTTATTTAGAATGTAAGCATTGTAATTCATTTAGTTATCCTATGAGGAACATGGATGTGGCCTTTAAATTTTTCAGTATTACAAGTAGTATTACCATGTACATCCTTATTCAGTACATTTTATGTATGTAGGGAAGTTTTCCATGGGATAGCTTACTGGAACTTTTTGATTCTTAGAGATCAGTTCTGTGGACCCATTTCTAATCCTTCATAGGCAGTCATTTGTACTCTTCTAGTGCTTTGTACATACTTTTTAATGATCCTCATGTGTTACTGTCATTGTAAACTTATCTTTGTTCCCCTGCTTGAATGGGGTGGAGGATGCAGCTATGCTGAGCTTATTCAGTGCTAATACAGTCTCCAGGCATTTGAACTTTTTAGTGTCCTTTGATTGCTCCTGCTTCAGTCTTAAAACAATCTTTGTGCGATACTTTTTTCAGAGTATGAAATTATTAGACTTTGTCTATCTAAGTAATCAAATGGGTATAAATGTTCAGTTTGAGGCTAGGATTACAGAAAGATTTGGGATGAGATCGTTATGTAGTCTTTTTTTTAAAAAAAAAAAGTTACATAGACACATAGATACATAGAGGTTGAAATACATACATACATAGAAGTTGAAAATTTACCATTTATAATTTTCCTTCTTAGGTATTTCAGCCTTCACCTGCAGATCATGAGAAGTATGGTGGGGATCCACAGCACCCTCATAAACTGCATATTGTTACCAGAATAAAAAGTACAAAAAGACGTCCATATTGGGAAAAAGATACAATAAAGATGCTTGGACTAGAAAAAGTATGCAACTACTTAAGTCATCTTATGAGAGGTTTAAATTTGCTTTAAATTTTATAATTCTTAAACTTTAAGGTATATTTTTACTATTTCTTTTGTTTAAATGTATTATTTGGTGTAATTTATTTGAAGCTTTGATTTAGACATAATAGGCCTTCATTTTCACATTTTGCTGAAATATGGGACCATCTGCTCTGAATCCAATCCATTACATGGTTTCCTTTCTCTCTAGGCACATACTCCTCAAGTTCACAAGAATATCCCTTCAGTGAATGCAAAACTGAAAGTGGTTAAACATTTGATAAGGTTTGTTGTTTGTTACTTCAGCAATTTTAAAAAATGTGTTACCTGGTATAATTCTAAAAGCATTTCGTTATGTCACAGGATCAAGCCCCTGAAGTTACCCCAAGGACTTCCAGCAGAGGAGGACATGTCCAACACGTGCCTCAAGAGCACTGGGGAATTAGTGCGGTGGCATCTAAACCCCATAGACCAAGAAGCAGTTAAGTCCTAAGGCCAGAGCAGTTTCGTATTAAGAAGTGTAAATCATTGTGTTCTCATTAAAATATATTTTAAATACTAGTCCTTTCCACTGGCTAAACATGGTGTGATTTTTCCTTATATAGGCTTGAGAATCATTGCAGAGGATTGTAGAGGAAGGGAGGGGAAACTGAAGGGGAAGAAATCAGGGAGACAAGCCATGAGACTCTTAACTCTAAGAAACAAATGGAGGGTTGCTGGGAGGGAGCTGGGTAGGGGATGGGGTAACTGGGTGATGGGCATTAAGGAGGGCATGTGATGTAATGAGCACTGGTGTTATATGCAGCTGATGAATAACAACTCTGGATCTGTAACTAATGATGTACTTTATGTTGGCTAATGGAATTTAAGTTTTTAAAAAAGATTTATTTATCTGTTACAAAGAACAGGGAGGAAGGGCAGAGGGAGAGGGAGAGAATATCAAGCAGACTCCCCACTGAGCATGGAGCCCAACAAGGGACTCAGTCCTATGACCCTGAGATCACAACCTGAGCCAAAACCAAGAGTCAGATGCTCAACCAACTGCTTCACCCAGGCATCCCAGGTACCATTAATTACTAAGCTTGAACAGTTTTAATCCAATAGTTACTGAATATCCCATATGTGTAAATCCTAGAGGGGCTATAAAGCCAAAGGACACTAACTTCAGGGAGCTCATTCTCATTAGACCTCTGTGCTACAACAAAATGTGTCCTTGCTGCAGGCAGGTTGAGGGTAGCTGTGTAAGTAAAAGCTCATCACTGCTAATTTTTGCCATCTGTTTCACTGTACTAATATTAATGTTTAAAATGGGGAAAAAAACATTGGTTAATTTTTACCCAAAGAGTCTAATAAACTTTGGGTAAGTAATTTTAACCTCAACAGCCCATGACTAGAAAAAAGGACCTAAATGTTAAGTTGAATATTTAGAAGTAAAATTGTCTAGAAGATGAAAAGTGTATAGGGAGAACATGGGCATAAGCTGTGCAATAATTTTCTTTGGCTGTGTAACAGATTACAACAAACTCAGTTGCTTAAAGCAACACACAGTTAATCTCACTGTTTCTTTGGATCAGAAATTTGGGCTTATATTTGCAGTGACATGGGTGGAGCTAAAGTGTATTATGCTAAGTGAAAAAAGTCAGAGAAAGACAAATGCGATATGATTTCATTCATGTGTGAAATGTAGGAAAAGAGATGAATATATGGGAAGGGGGAAAAGAGGAAAAGGATATAGGGAAATAAACCGTAAGAGAATCTTAACAACAACGTGGGTTATTTATTGGAGGGTGGCTGGAGGGAGGTAGGTGGGGGTGGGCTAGATAGGTGATGATTATTTAAGAGATCACTTGTGATGAGCACTGGGTGTGGTATGTAAGGGATGAATCACTGAATTCTACTCCAGAAACTAATATTGTACTGTTGGTTAATAAAAATTTAAATAAAATAAATTACAAAAAAAGAAGTGTGGGCTTAGCAGGGCTTAGTCTGCCTAGGGATTCACAAGCCTGAGTTCTTGTCGGGCTGTTGATTGGGAAAGGATCAGCTTCCAAGCTCTCAGATTGTTGGCAGAGTTCATTTCCTTGTAGTTGTAGGATTTTTGGCAAGTTGCTTCTTCAAACCCAGTATTGAGAGAAACTCCAGCAAGATGGGTGCTACACTCCTAGGTATTCATGCAAATTCAGTCATGTATATCCCATCGCCTTTGCATTCCATTGGTTAGAAGCAAGTCATAAGTCTGGCTAAACTCAAGAAAGGGGAATTTTGCAAATGTATAACTGGCAGGAGGCAAGGATCCTGGGGGCCTCCTTAAAGTTTACCTGCGAAGTATGATAAGTTCCATCCCCACGCCAGACCCAGGTAATTACCCATTTGGCCTCCCTTGGCCTCATATCATTTCAAAACCTTTTAAGGAGTTCTTGCTTGCTCATGTCTTTGGGTCTCCAAGAATTCATCTGCTTTGTTTCAGATTTTGTCTGACCTCTCATTGGTGACCATTGGCTTTTGATCAAGCTCAGGGAGATGAAGTTACTCAAGCACTAGCACTACCTTTTTTTTTTTTTTAAGATTTATTTATTTGAGAGAACATGAGCTAGAAGAGGGGCGGAGGAAGAGAGAATCCTTAAGCAGTCTCCTCGCTGAGTGCAGAGCCCAATGTGCACTCCTAGGACCCTGAGATCATGACTCGAGCTGAAATCAAGAGCTGGATGCTTAACCAGCTGAGTCACCCAGCCACCCCTGGCTCTAACGTTAAGGACCATACCAGTTCTCTCATTCTCCCCCACCCCTTAGCTTAGGCACAGAGATACCTGCTGAGGGTAGGTCACCTGGCCACTGGCTCCTTAGTGCATTTTGCTCCAAACCCATGCTCCTGCACTCTGATGCAACTGCCCTTCACAGTCAAACCTTCATCTGTTCCTAGTGTCACAAGACCCTTCCCCAAAGGATCAGCGCAGATCCCCACCATGCCAGATCCCTAAAGCTTAGAATTTTAAACTTAGCCAGCCTGGCTGGGATAGAGCCCAAAGTACACTATGCTGCTCAAGTGGGCAAGCAACCCAGACACAGTGAAAACAGCGACCTGAAAAACACCTACAACACACAAGGATAAATTATTTGCTCATGAACAGCTTCCCTGATAGCAGTGAGCATGTACTCCCCTCTCCATGAATAAAGGAGTTAGCTTCCCCACATCTAAGCATAAATCATCTTTGGTAAACAAAACAGCACCAATATTGGATGCCTAAATTGCTTACACAAAAACCTGCTGCCCTGCACTCTGCGGGTATTGCTTTCCTCAGGCAAGTGTGTCTGAGAACCAGCACATTGGCCCCTCCCCCAGAAGACCAGCACAAACACCTGCATATACCACATCTTACTGATCATAGAGCAATGTGAAACTTCAGCTCTAGTGGGACTAGCTTAATGTCTCTTTTAACAAGCAGACCAGAGCACACCTAGTTAAAATTTGCCATACTCTGGCCAAGGTCCAAACACCCCACTGCAGACAAAAGCCCTGCAGAGGACTGATCTGAGGGAGAGAGGAGCCATAACACAGCAGCAGAGTACACACAGCATATACCAGAGACATTTCCTAAAGCACCAGGTCCTGAACATTATATGACCTATTCATAAAGCTGTTACTGTCAGGAGCAGGAAACATAATAGGCTTCCTAACACACAGTAGAAGATAGAGACCTAGACAAAATGGCAAGATGGAGGAATTTATCCCAAAAGAAAGAACAAGAAAAGGTCACAACCAGGGTTCTAATGGAAACAGATAGAAATAATACGCCTGATCCAGAATTTAAAAACAATCATGAGGATACAAGCTGGACTTGAGAAAAGCATAGAAGACACGAGGGGGGCCCCTTTACCACAGAGATAAAAGAGCTTAAAACCCATCAGGCCAAAATGGAAAATGCAATAACTGAGATTCAAAACTGATTGGGTATAATGACCACAAAGATGGAAGAAGCAGAGGGATGAATAAGTGATACAGAAGATAGAATTATGGAAAATAAGCTGATCAAAAAGAAAGGAAAATCTTGGATCGGAAAGTAGAATTAGGGAACTCAGTGATTCCATGAAACATAGTAACATTCCTATCATAGGAGTCCCAGAAGAAGAAAATAGAAAAAGGGAGCAGAATGTTTGAGGAAATTATAGCTGGAAACTTCCCTAATCTGGGGGAGAAAACAGGCTTCCAAATTCAAGAAGCACAGAAAACTCCCATCAGAATCAACAAAAGTAGGCCAATGCCAAGACATAGATAAATTTGCAAAATATAAAGAAAAAATCCTAAAAGCTGCAAGACAAAAGAAGTCCCTAACTTATAAGGGAAGACAAAGGTAGCAGCACATCTCTCCACAGAAACTTGGCAGGCCAGAGGAGACTCGTTTTAGACAAAGACACCTGCAAATTGAAAGCGAGGGGAGGGAGAAACAGTTTACATGGCAATGGATGTCAAAAGAAAGCCAGAGTAACAATACTTATATCAGACAAACTAGATTTTAAACCAAAGACTGTAACAAGAGATGAAGAACAGCACTATATCATAATAAGGGGGTCATTCCCGGGCACCTGGGTGCCTCAGTTGTTAAGCATCTGCCTTCAGCTCAGTCATGGTCTCAGGGTCCTGGGATTGAGCCCCATGTCAGGCTCCTTGCTCAGCGTGAAACCTTCTCCATCTCCCACACCCCCTGCTTCTGTTCCCTCTCTTGCTGTGTCTCTCTCTGTCAAATAAATAAAATCTTTAAAAAAAAAATAAAGGGGTCATTCCAACAAGAAGATCTAACAATTGTAAATGTTTATGCCCCCAACTTGGGAGCACCCAAATATATAAAACAATAACATAAAGGAATTCATTGATAATACAATAATAGTAGGGGACTTTAAGACCCCAATTACATCAAAGAATGGATCATCTAAGCAGAAAATCAACAAGGAAACAATGGCTCTGGATGACATACTGGACCAGATGGACTTAACAGTTTTATTCAGAACATTTCATCCTAAAGCAGTAGGATACACATTCTTTCCAAGTGCACATAGGACCTTCTCAGAATGGATCACATATTAGGTCACAGGTCAGGCCGCAACTAATACAAAAGGATTAAGATCACACCATGCATATTTTCCAACCACAATGCTATGAAATTTGAGTCAACCACAAGAAAAAATTTGGAAAGACCACATATACATGGATGCTAAAGAACATCTTACTGAAGAATGAATGAGTCAACTAGGAAATTAAGAAATTAAAAGTAAAACACGGAAATAAATGAAAATGAAAACACAACAGTCCAAAACCTTTGGAATGCAGCAGAAGCAGTCATAAGAGAGCAATATAGGCCTACCTCAAAAAGCAAGAAAAATCTCAAAAACAATCTAACCTCACATCTAGAGGAGCTAGAAAAAGACCAAATGAAGGCTAAAGTCAGCAGAAGAAAGGAAAACGCAGAGCTGCAGGCATCACAATTCTGGACTTCAAGTTATATTACAAGACTATAGTTATCAAGACAGTATGGTATTGGCACAAAAACAGACATAGATCAATGGAAGAGAATAGAAAACCCAGAGATAAACATAACTAAATGGTCAACTAATCAACAAAGCAGAAAGGAATGCCCAATGAAAAAAAGATTGTTTCTTCAACAAATGGTGTTGGGAAAACTGGACAACAACATGCAAAAGAATGAAACTGGACCATATTTTTACACCATACACAAAAATAAATTTGAAATAGATGAAAAGCCTAAATGTAAGACAGGAAACCATCAAAATCCTAGAGGTGAACATGGGCAGTAACCTGTTTGACATCAGCCATAGCAACTTCTTACTGGAAAGGTCTCCTGAGGTAAGGGAAGCAAAAGCAAAAATGAAGAGATTTTATCAAGATGAAAAGCTTCTGCACAGTGAAGGAAACAACACTTAAAAGGTAACTTTCAGAATGGGAGAAGGTATTTGAAAATGATGCATCTGATAAAGGGTTAGTATTCAAATTGTATAAAGAACTTAATCGAACTCAACACCCAAAAAACAAATAATCTAGGTTAAAAATGGGCGGATGACATGAATAGACATTTTTCCAAAGAAGACATCCAGATGGCTAATAGACACATGAAGAGATGATAACATCACTCAGCATCAGGGAAATACAAATCCAAAATGAGATATCACCTCACACCGTCAGAATGGATAAAATCAACAACACAGGAAACAACAGATGTTTGCAAAGATACAGAGAAAGGGGAACCCTTGTGTATAGTTTGGAATGCAAACTGGTGCAGCCACTCTGAAAAACAATGTCAAAGTTCCTCAAAGAGTTAAAAATAGAAATACCGGGGCGCCTGGGTGGCTCAGTGGGTTAAGGCCGCTGCCTTCGGCTCAGGTCATGATCCCAGGGTCATGGGGTCGAGCCCCGCATCGGGCTCTCTGCTCTGCGGACAGCCTGCTTCTTCCTCTCTCTGCCTACCTCTCTACCTACTTGTGATCTCTGTCTGTCAAATAAATAAATAAATAATTAAAAATAGAAATACCTTACAACCCAGCAATTGTACTACTATGTATTTACCCAGAGGATACAAAAATACTGATTCAAAGGGACACATGCACTCCAGTGTTTATAGCAGCATTATCAACACAACAAATAGCCAAATTATGGGAAGAGCCCAAAGGCCCATCGGCTGATGAATGGAAAAGAAAAGGTGGTATGAGAGGAGAACACAGGCAACAACCTCTTCGACCTCAGCCACAGCAACTTCTTCCTAGGAACATCGCCAAAGGCAAGGGAAGCAAGGGCAAAAATGAACTATTGGACTTCATCAAGATCAAAAGCTTTTGCACAGCAAAGGAAACAGTTAACAAAACCAAAATGATATATCAGATAAAGGGCTAGTATCCAAAATCTATAAAGAAAATCAAACTCAACACGCAAAGAACAAATAATCCAATCAAGAAATGGGCAGAGGACATGAACAGACATTTCTGCAAAGAAGACATCCAGATGGCCAACAGACACATGAAAAAGTGCTCCACATCACTCGGCATCAGGGAAATACAAATCAAAACCACAATGAGATACCACCTCACACCAGTTAGAATAGCTAAAATTAACAAGTCAGGAAATGACAGATGCTGGTGAGGATGCGGAGGAAGGAGAACCCTGCTACACTGTTGGTGGGAATGCAAGCTGGTGCAACCACTCTGGAAAACAGCATGGTGGTTCCTCAAAAAGTTGAAAATAGAGCTACCTTATGACCCAGCAATTGCACTACTGGGTATTTACCCTAAAGATACAAACATAGTGATCTGAAGGGGCACGTGCACCCAAAGGTTTATAGCAGCAATGTCCACAATAGCCAAGTTATGGAAAGAACCTAGATGTCCATCAACAGATGAATGGATAAAGAAGATATTGTATGTGTGTGTGTGTGTGTGTGTGTGTGTGTGTGTGTGTATACATATATATATACACATACATACAATGGAATATTATGCATCCATCAAAAGAAATGAAATCTTGCCATTTGCAACGACGTGGATGGAACTATGCTTAGTGAAATAAATCAGTCGGAGAAAGACAACTATCACATGATCTCCCCGATATGAGGAAGTGGAGATGCAACATGAGGGTGTTGAGGAGTAGGAAAAGAATAAATGAAACAAGATGGGATCGGGAGGGAGACAAACCATAAGAGACTCTTAATGTCACAAAACAAACTGAGGGTTACTGGGGAAGAGGGGTAGGGAGAGGGTGTTGGGGTTATGGACATTGGGGAAGGTATGTGCTATGGTGCGTGCTGTGAAGTGTGTAAACCTGGCGATTCACAGACCTGTACCCCTGGGGCTAATAATACATTATATGTTAATAAAAAATTTTAAAAAAGGAAAGAAAAGGTGGTATGATATTATTTAGCCATTAACGGAGATGAAATCTTCCCATTTGCAATGACGTGGATGGAGCTAGAGAGTATTATGCTAAGTGAAATAAGTTAATCAGAGAAACAAATACAACGTATGATTTCACTCATATGTAGAATTTAAGAAACAAAACAGATGAAGATGGGGGGAGAGAAAAGAGAGAGGCAAACCAGGAAACAGATTTCTAATTACAGAGAACAAACACAAGGTGGCTCTGTGGCGCAATGGATAGTGCATTGGACTTCTAGTGACTAACAGGGTTGCTGGAGGGGAGGTGGGCAGGAGAATAGGTTAAATGGATGATGGGTATTAAGGAAGGCACTTATGAGCACTGGGTGTGGTTTATAAGTGATAAATCACTAAATTCTACACCTGTAACTAATATTACACTGGATGAAAAAAAATTATAGTATATGTTAACTAACTGGAATTTAAATAAAACCTTGAAACTAAAACAAAAACCAAAACTCCCCACAATATTATATAATGTTAACACTGTTTATATATTATAAATAATTTAAAGCAGGTATATTAATTACAGAGAAACACAAATTAGTATACAGCATAATGGATATGGTCCTCTGCTTATGAAGATGGTAAATTTAGTAGATGTAGACATTTTCTGTTTAATATACTGATAAGTTCTATTTTAATGCTATAGACATAAGCTCTGCGTTTATTAGTATAGATCCCCTGCAAGCAGGACAGTGAGCTTAAGCAAGCAGTTTAGAATAAGTTCATCAAGCATTAAGTTTTTCAATGACAGCTATTGCTCTAAGATAAAGAAAACAAGCCTTTGAAACTAAGGGTGAGGTGAGACTTTAGTTAAGAGATGATTTGATAGTTCCCTTGAAATTGAGATAAAACCTCATGGGCATGTTCAGATAACACACACAAATAAAAGATTTCTTGTAGTTAGGGGTAGTTAGGGAAGGAAACTAGTAAGAATCTTCTTCAGATTGCAGAATACCTGTTCATATTTGGGTTCATATTTGGGCAGCACAATATCAGATAAGTTTGGCATGCATGGTTTGCAATGCCTGGTTAAAGCCAGAAATCCTCTGAACTGTCATTTTATGAGTAGTCTAGGTACATTTAGATAGTCTTTAGTGAGTCAGGAGAGAATCTTTCTATCCCCTGAATAGGTCATGTGTGTGCCCCACACATACTGTGGTTTCACAAAATTGTAAGTTATCTTTTGAAAGTTTATGTCTCTTTCATTTTAATTCTTAGAGGAAGTAAATGGAGTCTTTTTTGCAGACTTACTTGTTTTCTGAAGAAAGCGAAGGAGGCGTCAGTGAACCTCTGGGACATGACTGTCCAGGTATTTTGTTGATCTTTGCAGGTCAGGGCAAGAAGGTATTGACTTTTCTGATCTAGGTATCTGACTTTTCTAAAAAAGGCAGAGCAAGATCCAGTACAGTAAAGAAAGTGGCTTCAGGCAGAAGTAATGACAGGGTATTTGGATTAGGTACTACTGTGAAGTAAGGGATAAAACTTTATGGATTGTCTTGAGGTTTTTAAATGTTTTTTTTAATTTTTAAATTGAAGTATAATTGACATATAACATTATGTAACTTTAAGGTATACCATGTGTTGATTTGATATATTTATATATTGTCATACTATTGCCTATTGTATAATATCATATGATTACCACTGTAGCATTAGCTAGCACCTATGTCATGTCACATTAAGTATCATTTTGTGTGTGTGTAGTGGAAACAATAAAGATCTAGAACTCTAAGCAACTTTGAAGTTTGTAATACAATATTGTTAACCCTAATCCCTATGCTATGCATTTGTTCTTCAGAATTTATTTATCTACCTATTCCCAGTTTGTACCCTTAAACAATGTATCCCCAATTCCTCTACTCCCCAGTCTCTGGTAACCTTCATGTCACATTCTATTTTTATGAGTTTGGCTTTTTTAGATTTCACATATAAAAGACAGTATTTGCCTTTCTCTGCTGACTTACCTCACTTAGCATAACACCCTCAGGGTCCATCCTTGTTGTTGCAAATGGCAGGATTTCCTTATCCCCTCATGGCTAAAGAATATTCCATTATATATACACACCACAACTTCTTTATCCATTCATCTGTTCATAAATATTTAGATTGTTTCCATATCTTGACTATTATGATTAATGCTGCAATGAACACAGGAGTGCATATATTTCTGGTATCCTGCTTTCAGTTCCTTTGGATATATACAGAAGTGGGATTTATAGTAGTTTTATTTTTAAAATTTTAAGGAACCTCCATACTGTTTTCCATAGTAGCTGAACCAATTTGCATTCCCATTTCTTTAGGTTCATTGTCAATAAATAGTAATATTTTCTGGGATTTTTTGTAAGATTTTATTTTTAAGTAATCTCTACAGCCCAATGTGGGGCTCAAACTCACAACTCCAATAGTCACATGCTCTGCCAACTGAGCCAGCCAGGATCCCCAGTAGTAATATTTTGAAAGGAGTCTTTTTTTTTTTTTTTTTTTTTCCCTGAGCAGCAGGTCTCAATCATGGGCCTAAAATATGCAGTGAGCTATATTGTAAACAGATGCATTGTCATCCAGGCCTTGTCATTCCATTTATGGAGAATAGGGAGAGTAGATTTAGCATAATTCCAAAGGACCCTTAAGAATTTCGGTTTTCAGGATGATAAATGTTAGCAAGTGAAATCCAACAACATATAAAAAGAACTGTACACCATGACAAAATGGGATTTACAGATACACAAGGCTGGTTCAACATTTGAAAAAAAAATTATTTTATTATTATTTTATTATGTTAGTCACCATAGAGTACATCATTAGTTTTTGATGTAGTGTTCCAAGATTCATTGTTTTCGTATAACACCCAGTGCTCCATGCAATATGTGCCCTCCTTAATACCCATCACTGGGCCAACCCATTCCCCTACCCTCCTCCCCTCTAAAACCCTCAGTTTGTTTCTTGGAGATAATAGTTTCTCATGGTTCGTCTCCCCCTCCGATTTCCCCCACTTCATTTTTACCTTCCTTTTCCTAATGTCCTCCATGCTATTCCTTATGGTCCACAAGTAAGTGAAACCATATATTTGACTTTCTCTGCTTGACTTATTTCACTCAGCACAATCTCCTCCAGTCCCATCCATGTTGATGGAAAAGCTGCATTCATCCTTTCTGATGTGTATATGGGCCATATCTTCTTTTTTTTTTTTTTTAAGATTTTTATTTATTTATTTATTTGTCAGAGAGAGAGCAGGAGCGAGCACAGGCTGACAGAGTGGCAGGCAGAGGCAGAGGGAGAAGCAGGCTCACTGCTGAGCAAGGAGCCCGATGTGGGACTCGATCCCAGGACGCTGGGATCATGACCTGAGCCGAAGGCAGCCGCTTAACCAACTGAGCCACCCAGGGGTCTATGGGCCATATCTTCTTTATCCATTTGTCTGTTGAAGAACATCTCTGTTCTTTCCACAGTCTGGCTACTGTGGCGGTTGCTGCTATGAACATTGGGGAGCATATGGCCCTTCTTTTCATTACATCTGTATCTTTGGGGTAAATACCTAGTAGTGCAATTGGTGGGTCGTAGTGTAGTTCTATTTTTAATTTTTTGAGGAACCTCCACACTGTTTTCCAAAGTGGCTACACCAACTTGCATTTCCACCAACAGTGTAAGAGGGTTTTCCTTTTCAACATTTGAAAATTAATTAATGTAATTCATCACATCAACAAGTTTAAAGAAGAAAAACCACACAATCATATTGATAGATGCGGAAAAATCATCCAAACAATCCAATACACATCACAGGAAAAACTCTTGGCAAACCAAGAATGGAGGGGAACTTTATCAACTTGACTAAAAAAACAGCCACAAAAAACATACATACTTAATTGTGAGAAACTCAAATCTTTCCCAGTAAGATCAGGAGCAGGCAAGGATGTCCCCTTTCACTATTGCTTTTCAATATTGTACTGGAAGTCCTAGTTAATGCACTAAAGAGATAAAAGGTGTAAAGAATGTGAAGGAAGAAATAAAACTGTCTCAGATGATATATCGTCTATGTAGAAAATCCTAAAGAATCAACTAAAAATTTCCTAAAATAAATCAGCAATTATGGCAAGGTTTCAGGATACAAGACTAATATACCAAAGCCAATCGATTTCCTATATGCCAGCAATGAATAAAGTATAATTTGAAATTTAAAAGACATGGAGCACCTGGGTGGCTCAGGGTTAAGCCTCTGCCTTCAGCTCAGGTCATGATCTCGGGGTCCTGGGATTGAGCCCCGCATTGGGCTCTCTGCTCAGCAGGGAGCCTGCTTTCCCCCCCTCTCTGCCTGCCTTTCTGTCTACTTGTGATCTCTCCCTGTCAAATAAAATCTTAAAAAAAAAAAGACATTGCCATTTACATTGGCACTACACAAAAATGAAATACTTAGGTATAAATCTAATAAAATATGTATAATATCTTTATGACAAAAACTATAAAACTCTTGTGAAAGAAAACAAAGAGGAGCTAAATCAGTGAAGAGATGTTTCATGTTTATTAATGGGAAGACTCAATTTGTCAAGATGTCAGTTCTTCTCAACTTCATTTATAGATTCAAAGTAATCCCATATCAAAATCCCAGCAAGTTATTTGTTGAATATCAACAAGCTGATTCTAAAGTTTATATGGACAGGCAAAAACCCAGGAATGGCCAACTCAATATTAAAGAACAAAGTTGGAGGGACTGATATTACCTGGCTTCAAGACTTACTACAAAACTACATTAATCAAGACAGTGTGGTATTTGAGAAAGACTAGACAAATAGATCAATGGAGCAGGATAGAGACAGCCCAGAAATAGACACACATAAATACAGTTAACTGATCTTTGACAAAGAGGCAAAGGCAATAGAAGGGCGCAAAGATCATGTATTCAACAAATGTGCTGGAACAATTGGACATCCACATCTAAAAAAAAAAAAAGAGATCTAGACACAGACCTTATATTCTTCACAAAAATCGAGTCCAAATGAATCTATACATCAATGCAAAGTGCAAAACTAAAACTCTTAGAAGATAACATAAGAGAAGATATCATGTGACCTCAGGTATATTGATGATTTTTTAGATACAACACCAAAGACATGATCCATGAAAGAAAAAATTGATATGCTGGATTTCATTAAAACTAAAACCTTCTGTTCTGTCAAAGATAGTGTCGAGGGAATGATGAGACAAAACATAGACTGGGAGAAAATATTTGCAAAATACACATCTGATAAAGGACTATTAATTCAAAACATAAAAAGAATTCTTAAAAGCCAACAACAGGAAAATAAACAATGTAATTAAAAGATGTGTCGAAGACCTTAACAGACATTTCACCGAAAAAGATTTATGTTGGGAAGTGAGCATCTGAAAAGATGTCCAACATCATATATCATTAGGGAATTGCAAGTTAAAATGACAAGATCTCTACACACCTACTAGAATGGCTAAAATCCACAACCCTGACAATATGAAATCCTGACAGAGATGTGAAGCAACAAAAGCTCTCACTCATTACTAATGGGGAAAAAATGGTACAGCCAATTCAGAAGATAGTATGGCTGTTTCTGAACAAAACATACCCTTCCCATGTGATTCAGCAATCATGGTACTGGTATTTACCCAGATGAACCGAAAACTATGCCCACAAAAAAACCTGCACAAATGTTTATAGCAGCTTTATTCATAATTACCAAAAATTGGGAGCCATCAAGATGTCTTCAGCAGGTGATTGAAAAATAAATTGTGGTACATTTAGATAATGCAATATTATTCAGTGCTAAAAAGAAATGAGGTATAAAGCCTTGAAAAGATATGGAGAAAACTTAAAAGCATATCACTAAGTGAAAGAAGCCAGTCTGAAAAGACTATACACTGTATGTACACACTAAGACATTCTAGAGAAGGTAAAACTATTGAGACAGTAAAATAATGGCTGGAGGAAGACAGAGATATGGATGAATAGGAGTTTTAGGGGCAGTGAAACTATTTTGTATGATACCCTAATCATGGACACATGTCCTTATACATTTGTCAAAGCCCATAAAATGTACAACACCAAAAATGAACCCAATATAGACTATGGACTTCAGATGATAATGTGTCAGTGTAGGTTCTTTGATTATAACAAATATACCTCTGTGGTGTTGGACATCAATATTGGGGGAAGCTGTGCATGTGTGGGGTTGGGGAGTATATAGAAACTCTGGTACTTTTTCTGCTCAGTTTTTCTGTAAATCTAAAACTTCTCTAGGGGCACCTGGGTGGCTCAGTGGGTTAAAGCCTCTGCCTTCAGCTCAGGTCTTGATCCCAGGGTCCTGGGATTGAGCCCCGCATCGGGCTCTCTGCTCTGCAGGGAGCCTGCTTCCTCCTTCTCTCTCTGCCTGCCTCTCTGCCTACTTGTGATCTCTGTCAAGTAAATAAATAAAATATTTTAAAAAATAAAAAATAAAAAAAATAAAACCTCTCTAAAAACCAAAATTTATTAATTAAAAATATCTTAACAGTTTTTTTTTCTGGAACTTGACAATCTAATTGTAAAATTTATATAAAAATTTAAGGAGGAAAACAAGGTTGGAAGACTTGCTTTACCAGGAATCAAGACTCACAATAAAGCTATACTAACTCAGTTTCTTCTTGGTAGAAATAAGTAAACAATAAGCAGAAGAGAGCTATCAGAAATAGAGATGGTATGGGGCGCCTGGGTGGCTCAGTGGGCTAAAGCCTCTGCCTTCAGCTCGGGTCATGGTCCCAGGGTCCTGGGATCGAGCCCCACATTGGGCTCTCTGCTCAGCAGAGATCCTGCTTCCCCCTCTCTCTGCCTGCTTCTCTGCCTACTTGTGATCTCTGTCTGTCAAATAAATAAATTAAAATCTTTAAAAAAAAAAAAAGGAAATAGAGATGGTAATGCAGGGTAGTGAGGGAAAGATGATCTTTTCAATAAGTGTTTTTGAGACAATTTTAGATATCTACAAAGAAAAATATTTAAATTGGATCTCTAAGTCACACCATACCAAAAATCCAGTGTTGTATAAACCCGCATGTGAAATACAAAGCAGGCATTTAGAAGTAAGGTAAGAGAATATCTTCATAATCTGATGATGGAAAATACTCCTTAAATAGGGCATGATAAATATTAAGAATAAGGTAATATTTATATAAGGTACTTAGAATAGTCAAAATCATGGAGACAGAAAGCAGAATGTTAATTGCCAGGTGCTGGGCAGGTCAGAGGTTATTGTTTAATGAGTAGGATTTTATAAGATGAAGTGAGTTATGGAAATGGATGGTAGTAATGATTACAAAACATTATGAATGTATTTAATGCCACTGAACTGTACACCTAAAAATGGTTACAATGGTAAATTTTGTGTTATGTATTTTACCAAAATTGAAAAAAAAATCAAGGAAAAAATTAAGTAGGATAATAAATGCATAATTTAAAATATGAATTGTAGGATTTGAATTTCCAGTGGGTTTTTTTTCCTTCATGAGACCTGGAATAAAATATTAATGAAACTTCATTAAAAAAACTTTATAAAAACCAACTAAAATATCACTTTGGGTCCCATAAAAAGGGAATAGATTGATTCATTAGACTACAATAAAATATTTACTTACTTGTTGAAATACATTCTCCTGTTCTGTGGCTAGTCTTTTTTGACACTGTGGCTAGTCTTTTTTTAATAATTTATTGTGCTAAACAGTTTTTTTTTACACAAACTCTTCTGTATGTGTATTGTTTCACAATTTAAAAAAGCTTTTTTTAAAAAAGATTTTTATTTATTTATTTTGAGAGAGAGAGAGAGAAAGCATAAGAGGAGAGATGTCAGTGGGAGAAGCAGACTTCCTGGCCAACAAGGAGCCCGATGTGGGACTTGATTCCGGAACTCCAGGACCATGACCTGAGCCAAATGCAGTCGATTAACCAACTGAGCCATCCAGGTGCCCCTAAAAAAGCTTTTTTTTTTTTTTTTTTTAATAAAGAGAGGATTTTAGGGGTGCCTGGGTGGTGCAGGTTGGTTAAGTGACTCTGTTTTGGTTCAGGTTGTGATCTCTGGGTTTGTGAGATTGAGTCCCAGGTTGGGCTCCATGCTCAGCATGGAGTCTGCTTGAGATTTTTCTCTCCCTCTCCTTCTGTCCCTACTTCTTCCCCACTTGTGTGCATGCATGCTCTCTCTCTCTCTAAAATAAATCTTTAAAAAATAGTGGATTTTAAATTAAATACAAATAAACATCCAGATGACAACTAAAAAGAAGTAACTAAGAGATAACTCCACTCCCTTTTGTATTCACCAGGAAGACAAACTAAGGGCTTCCTCACAGCCTATACCCACCCAGTGGGGCTGGCAAAGAAGAAAACTGTAGTCAGTCACTTTGCCTTTAGAGTCTTTTAACTTTCAGAGCTCCCTCTCTCCCAGGAATCCTGTGTCTTCATGACCCCCACCCTGCTTGCAAAGCCTTTCATTCTGGGGATGCTGCCACAACACCATCAATGACTGCTTAGTAATTTTTCAAATACTTTTTCCTTCCGTCTCCACAATACTCAAGATTAGTCTTATTAGGGCCATTAGGCATGTATATTCCATTAACATAATGCAGAGGAAGCAAGGGAAGGAAGTTCTTCCATATCTATGACCTCTAGTAATGTCTTAGCACTGATGCTTAAATTCCTGTGAGGTATTGATTACCAAGAAAGGAAGGGATGAGAATTTTTGTTGTTGTTGTTGCTTTCAAAACTATTTATAAGACAATATTTCTTCATTTTCCAGAGAGAGCTTAGTTTTTAGACAACAAAAAGAAGTGACATTGTACACACTAGAATGTAAACAGAGCCATTCATTATCCCTGAAGAGGACATAGACAAAAAAATTATAAAGAAAGTTGAGAATGACTGAAAGAATATTTAATGGAGCCACATTTGAATCTAACATCTTTAATATTGTTCTTGTATTTAATATTGTTATATTATATTGTATATGTTATATTGTACATAATATTGTTCTTTTAATATTGTATCAACTGGAAAAATAGACTGAGACAGTTCTATCATATCTAATTAGTAATTCTAACAGATTATGGAAAAGCTTGGCATGGAAACCATGAGGCATAATGAGGCTTGTATTTATTTCCATATTGTTCTTACTACATTGTTAGGTCACAGAGGACAGCAAGCACTGTTGGAAGGTACCCCAGCCTCCAGCTATATCTAACCTTTGTGAAGCAGATGCTGTCAGTACCTTTCCCATATTCCAAAACATTCCTGGATTTGCAGGTAATTTCCAACTGCCAGTATCTGCATTTCTGTGTTTACAATCTCTTTTCCTTGGAATTGCAGATAAGTGTGCTGCCTATTTGCATGGTGGAGCAGAGGAGCACAGAAGTAACGTGCCTTCCCCCAGCCCCCAAAAGGAAGATCCCCCGATCAATGACTCTTAAGAGTAGATGTATAAATAGCCCCAGCTCCTTATCCCCTGGGTAAAATAATCCTGAACTCTATGTTTTGTACCATTTCTTGATGTTTTCTTGGAGGATTGAGCTCCAGTGCCCACCACAGTAGCTGGTTCGATGACCACATTTTACTGGATTTCTTCCCTTCCTTGTATCACCAAGTCCCTGCACCTCTCAAATAAGCTTCCTGGACCTGACTCCTTGTCTCAGGATCTGTTTCTGTGGGAATCAACCTTAGACATCTTAAATATGGACTCTGCTCTAAAACATCTCTTGGTATCCAAGTCATAAAGAGAATACTGGGGGAATTGATTCAGAGTCTAAGTCAGCATACTATTTCTTGTTTTTCAAGTGACTTGGAAATTTTCTCACCTAAATGTACTTTATTGCTTTAGTAGTGACATTGAGGGGGCTGGACAATTGAAGGGGGTACATGCTTGTGGGGGAAAGCCCAGAGGAAATCACTTTTAAGTAAAGTAAACATTCTGGACTGCAACATGCAGGGAGGATGTCAAAATCTTTAACAACTGGTACAGTATGGTCTTCAACCAAGTATAAGAGATGTTAGAATGTATTCTGCAGGGCTGCTATACTAGCTGACCATTGACTCTGCCCATTGTAATACAGGGTTCCAGTTCTGCCTGAGTCAAATCTTCAGGCTAGGTTAAGAGGTTGTTGCACAGAGAAGGTTTACCTGGCTTTCACCATGGGCACTCGGAGGTAGGTGGGTTTAATTTTGATCCCTTCTCAGAAAGAAAAGTAATGGGTAGAAATTTTTATCAAATACTCCCCCCAAAAGCTAAAAGCCAAACAGGAACCATTGTCAGCAGGGACTTTGAGGTTTTACGCTCCAACGTTATTATTTGTGTCCTCTCCTGAGGATGGTAGTAAAGCCACAAACTGCACCAGGTTTTTCATTCTAGGAAACTTTTTTCCATTGTGGGTAGTCTGGGCAAGACCAAAGAGCAGAGTAGCCAAGGCGTAGGTATGTATTTGACCCAAGATAAGCCGATCAGAATCTCTCTCCTGAAACTATAAAAGTGAAGCAGAATGATGAAAGGATGGAAGAAAAACTCTCTTGAGTACATTTATGCAAGGAGAGTGCTAATTCATTCATGCAGTAAGGATGCTATCAAGTATGGTCAACTGGTTCCTGTTGCACAGAGTTGCTTGGTTTCTCTTCATGTCTTTGACCTTGTTGTTTCTATGAGTCTTTTGATAGCCTTCTCATAATTGCCTTTTATTCCTTCAACTTTCCAGAATTAGTTACTTTTGCTTACAATTAAAGAACCATAACTCATTCAGGTCCTATATGCTTATCTTCAGCCATGTTTTGTGGGGAGTGGACTCTTTGAACAAGTGTGTGGCAGAAATTCCTGAAAATAGAAGAAGCAAGTCCCTGGATCTTCAGCAAACAAGAGGAAGATGACACAGAAGGTTGATGTGAGCTAGGGACATGGCATTCACTTTTGGAAGATCAGCTTCACCAGAGTCAGCTCTCAGTTACTTGTGAAGCTAGAATTCCATCTCTAGTTTCTCCATTGTCCCACAGGTTGACTGGCTTATGAGTTAACTATATCTCAAAATCAAAGCCCTAGTGGCTTGGACAAATACTTGGAAAAGGACAAAGGCTCAGGTCAGACTCTCCTGTTAGCAATTTGGTAAAACAGGAGTCAGCAGGCATTGAAATCTTGGAATAAAATAGGATCTCATTGAAATATGTAGATACCACTTACCATGATATTCACATTTACTATAAAATCATTGTGCATATATGTCTGTGAACATTTTATGGAAATCATATTATGAACTGGGTGGATTTCCTTTTCTTTTTCTCCTTTTGATGCTTATTTGTATTAAGGAAACTGAATTTTCTGTCATAATTACAGCCATTTCTTTGTGTTGGCTACAACACATCCATATCAAACTCACAAACAGGGGCCATCTGAACACCTGCCAACACGATCCCCCACAGAGCTTTGCTTAGAAGCCATGTCTTTTATAGAATTTAGCTCGGGCAAGAAGATCATTGACCAAGTCATCGTCTATGTCCGTTGGGGTGACAATGGTATCGATTCCTGACTTAAAGGCTGAGAGACCACCTGAAATGAAATAGAGATTCAGATTGAAATATTAACTTTCAGCAGAAATAAGAAATGAGCATTCCCAGGATCTCAGCCCTCCAGGCAAGTTTTTCAAAGCAGGCAGTCCCAAATTCTCCTTCCCCTTTCCTCCCTTCCTGAAAAGTTCAACCACCTCAAGAATCTCTGGGAAAATTCCAGATTGTTTTCCTTCTCTCTCTTTTTAAAAGACTTTTGTTTTTCTTCCTGCAAAAGCCATATTTGCTTCTAATGTAGTCCAGGCCTGGCAAAACTTGATCCCCAGCAAATCTTCAGTCTGAAAATGTTTATAGCATTCTCCCAGTCATTAAATAACTTACTCATTTTTTAAAAATTTACTCACTTATTCACTGCCTCATTCAGTCATTCAATAAATGTTTTTATGCACCTACTATGTGCCAGGATGGGTGCCACACGAGTGCAGGGTACACAATGGTACCCAAGACATAATCATTTCTTTGTAGGGACATGTGTATGTATGCATGTGTGTATGTGTATTTTACCTCAAAATTTTAATCTTCAATAGTTATTTATGTGTTTACATGACTGTGCTTTGCTCTGATATATAGAGAAAAAGACCCCTTATCTTGATCCCTGATTTCAAGGACCTTGAAATTGAAAACAGAAATTGTTTATTCTAAATTAAGGACGGTAAATGTGGAAGGAGAAAGGTATGTAAATGCCATGGGTCTGTAAGAGGGACACTTAATAGGACTTGATGTGGTTGGATATGAAAACAGAAGGAACCAGAGAACCTAAGAGAACAATCTGGTTTTCTGGCTGGAATGACTAGACATATTATGGTGCATTTCACAGAGACAGAAAAACAGAAGAAAGAGCAAGTTTATGGTGGGAGGCTAGTGACTTAATTCAATCTGGATGATGCTGAACTTGAGGTCTGTGATCAGCCAAGCAGAGATCTCTACTTAGATATGATACTGAAAGCCCTGGTATCACAGCTCAGAGTAAGTATTTGTTCAAACAAAGAAAGTGGTTAATTTCTTGCGTAAGGAGAAAAACTATCAGAGGAAGGCAAACATTATTTTTGCAATAGTTTTTGCACTAACTGATGAGAGATATGATATGAACATCAACATTTGGCAGGAGGGGAAATGGAAGTTGGAGAAGAAGACCCCTCAAAGTAACTCAGTGGTTCAGAGAGCACTATTGCAGCCTTTTGGCAGCTCTGTCCAGCCCCACTGCTGACCCCATGGGAATACTCCCAGGGAGGCCCAGGGCACATCTTGCCTTCAGGGGTCTCACACACTGCCCTTTTAAAAAAAGCTCCACAAACATGACCTACCTTTGAGGTGTTGAGCCACACTCCACATGGGGAATTTTTTCTGGATTGCCTTAATTTTGTCTGCTAGAATCCCAACACCCTGCAAAAGGTGTTCTTTGCTGTCCCAGGTACCAACAGGGTGATGAATTTTTTTATCAAGCTAGAAAAATCAGATAGTAATGTCAGCATCTGGATGAAGCTGCACATTTTTCTACTATTCCTGATTTCTATTCCTTGTGTTCAAGTGCAGAGGCCACTGGCCTCAGCCCCCTTACTTTATCTCCACAGAATCAATTCTACCTTCTCTCACAGAAAAGAGAGTCAGATAAACAAAGTATGATTTGGGAGATGTGGATGTGGCATAGTTTTCATTAAACTCTCAAATATAAATATATGAAAATGTTTCAAGACAAATAATAGCATTCAATGATAGGACATTTGCAGTCAAATATAAAAATTCATTTCTAATTGAGATAGTTCAAAGCTTGGGTCTCTACAGACAATTTAAAATAAAAATGCAAACATCCAGATAATTTGGATCCCCTTCCCCCAATTTGCCTAAAGAACCATTTGATTCAAGTAGAGCTTAATTACAGTGTTTTGATCCACAGATAAAATTCACTACCTTATGAACCCCAAATGAACACCTCTAATCAGTGCCCTTTGTAAGATTTTCTCAATTTAAGTGCATTGCATATTTTTAATTGCAAATTGTAGTTATAAAACTCATAAAATACTTTTTCTGAAGATATCCCAAAACTGATAAATCTGGAATTAAATACCAAAGACATGTTACAGAAATACAGAAGTACAAATTATGCTGAAATACCAGGGTATTTTGAAGCCTGAAAGTATTACCAATGGACATCTAGTTTGGTTTGAGCTTCTGTAAGGAAAGATGAAGTGGGGCTGACTGAAATTTTCTTGCCAAGTACCTGCATCAAGCCAAATTTAAGACCCCTGTGGTCCCAGCCATCTTGCAGGACAGCTCCGCCATGGCTTTCTCTGGAGATGATGGCTGCGATGAGAGCAGGGTCCACACAGTACCTCAGCCCAACTTCTTTGATCAGAATCTGGTAAGGTTTTAAGGCCTTCAAATCCATCTCAGCAAACATTTCAGAACCACGGATCCCTAAGTCAATAGAAAATAAACTGTTTACTCCAGAAGAGAACACTTTTTCAAAGTTTAATAAATCAATCACAGCCCCCGACCACAGCCCACAGCTTGGGACAACTATTCTAGGACATTTTTTAAATCTCTAATTGCATAAACCCAGAAAGGTCCACAACCCCAGGCAGTATCACTTCTGCTCTCTTTCTTGTTCTTCTGTTACCTGCCACATCGGTGCCTTGGGAAGACTCTTGAACTAGAAGTCAGCCAACCTAAATTTGAGTCTGGTTCTGCTACTACCTAGCTCCAGGCCCATGAGAAGTCTCTTATTGCTGAGCCTCAGTTTTCAGATCTATAAATTGGGGAGGTAGGAATAGATTGACCTTGTAGTTGCTTTCCAGCGCTGATGTTCTAATACTGGGATAACATGAAGAAGACTTTGGAACAGGATTACAAAAGAGAGGATGTACAAAGAGCAAGAGGCTTGCTTAAAATGCTCATGCTATAACATGAAGTAAACACAACAAACAAAATACAAAGGCAGAATTTAACATTTTATGTAAGCAATCATTTAATTATGTAGAAATAAACAAATTTGGGTAAGGTTTGGAAAGACTGAGGGAAAATGAATAGAAGTAGTTTGTTAGATTTGTCAAGATTCTGCTTACCTCTAATTTTATTTTATTTTTTAAATATTTTATTTATTTATTTGACAGAGAGAGATCACAAGTAGACAGAGAGGCAGGCAGAGAGAGAGAGAGGGAAGCGGGCTCCCTGCTGAGCTGACAGCCCAATGTGGGGCTCAATCCCAGGACCCTGGAATCATGACCTGAGCTGAAGGTAGAGGCTTTAACCCACTGAGCCACCCAGACACCCCTTACTTCTAATTTTTAACTTTGATCTTATTGCTATAACAGCAATTGTACCTTTTCAAAATTAAGCTACTTCTTAAAAAAGAATATGTAAATGTTGAAAGGGAGAATATGAAAATGATGAAAGGGGGAAAGCCAAATATTTGCTTTGCTTTTCACTTACCACAGTTCATCAACCTGGTTATATCACAGGTGGCACCAGAGGTCTCCATGGTCATGATGTCACCATAGCAGCCATGGTATAAGCGGGGATGCAGGTGAGGGTTCATTGAGTGAGTGAAGGGGTATGAGCCCCTAGAAGTGCCTGGGGGGAGAGAACGATAATTCTCATGAAGCCTGTGAGAAGTATTGCTCGATTTGCTATAACGAGCATTACTAAACCAAGGTGAAGGCTCACCAAGGTGAAGCCATACTTACTCTCTCCTAACATGCTCTTGAAGACCCCTACGATAGCTCATCAGACAACACAGAACAGAAGATTCCCCCAACCCATTTTCTCCAACCTTAAAAAAAAATTTTTTTTAAGCAGTCTCCACACCCATCATGGGGCTTAAACTCATGACCTGGAGATGTGTCACCTGCTCGGAATGCCTGGGTGGCTCAGTCAGTTAAGCTGCTGCCTTCAGCTTGGGTCATGATCCCAGCATCCTGGGATGGAGTCCCACATTGGGCTCCTTGCTTGGCAGGGAGCCTGCTTCTCCCTCTGTCTGCCACTCTGCCTGCCTATGCTCTCTCTCACTCTCTCTCTCTCTCTGACAAATAAATAAATAATAATAATAAAAGACATTAAAAAATCAGATATCAGTAAAAAAAAAAAAAAAAAGAGTCACTGATCTACTTACTGAACCATCCAGGAGCCCCCCCCAATATTTTTTTAAGATTTTATTTATTTATTTATTTATTAGAGAGAGAGAGTGCAAGCTCAGGCAGACAGAGTGGTAGGCAGAGGCAGAGGGAGAAGCAGGCTCCCGGCCAAGCAAGGAGCCCAATGTGGGACTCGATCCCAGGACGCTGGGATCATGACCTGAGCCGAAGGCAGCTGCTTAAGCAACTGAGCTACCCAGGTGTCCCACCCACAAAATTTTTAAAGAAGTACTTAATTCTAAACATTGTACAAAATATTATGAAAACCAAAAAAAAAAAAAACCATTTGCTGCAATCTTGATCAGAACTAAAATTGCCACTAGAGTTTTAAGCAGGAACTCTGAGAGAAATTTTAAGACACTTCTACCACTTCTACATCTGGTGATGTAAACATCTGGATTAACAATTGCCTTTGCTTAAGAAAATAAGAAAGAAGGATACTAATACCACTTAAGTTAAAAAAGAAGGGTACCATTAACTTAAAATGTCCGTTTTATATCATGTTGCTGTGAAGTTGAGCTTCTAAGTATAATTAGTAAAATTGGAAATAAAATTCAACTTACCATAAAAACTTAAGTTAAACCCTATTCTTATTTTTTTATTTTGTCCTTATGAAGTGACTTACTGTCCAAGTCTATTTACTAAAGGAGATAAAGAGCTTTTCTGTAAATTGAAAAAGTTGTTCTAATAGCTCCTGGAACTGTTGACTTATATCTTAAGACTACAGGGGCGCCTGGGTGGCTCAGTGGGTTAAAGCCTCCCCTTCGGCTCAAGTCATGATCCCAGGGTCCTGGGATCGAGTCCCACATCGGGCTCTCTGCTCAGCAGGGAGCCTGCTTCTCCTCTCTCTCTCTGCCTGCCTCTCTCCCTACTTGTGATCTCTCTGTCAAATAAATAAATAAAATCTTTAAAAAAAAAACAAACTACACATACCTGTTATAAGAAATATATTTGTTAAAATACTTGATGTAAAAAACTACCTTGTTTCACTTAGCATTGTAAATGGCGTTTTTTAATAGAGAGATGGATTTTACCCATTCACTGTAGGTCTAGTTCTGATTAACTTGGCAGTATAAAGAGACTATCTTAGAATTAGGCACACAATCATTGGAACTACTTCATATAAATACGGATTTTAAAAGGAAAACAAAGCAACTCTAAAGATTAATTTTTTAAAAAACAAAGCTCATCAAAACAAATAAAAATACAGGTACAATCTACTTTCTCTGAACTACAAACAGGCAAAAAAAAAAAGCTATTATAAATGCATCAGGAAGTCAGATGGTGAAACGGTCAAGTAACTCAGAATACTTAGAAAGCCTATTTAGATAATAAAACCAGTAGAAATCATCAAAGCCATTAAGTTTCTCTAAATAGTGTGGATTTCCATGTGATGCAAAGAGCATGGCATTGGCACTCTCCATGGCCCTCAGCATAGAACTTTGTGCATCCAATATGTGTAGGAAATACACATGAGTGAATGAATGGATAGATTTCCATGACACAGATCATATGTAAGATAGAGGTGTAGAAGCTGTGAGTGAGGGTGCAGACTGACAATATGACCACTTTTCACCACCCATGCTACCACCAGTGTCTAAACTACAGTCATTGCTCATCTTGATTATTATAGAAGCTCCCTAATCGATCTTCCTCCTCCACCTTTGCAGTCTGTTCCCCAGCAGCCAAACTGGTTTCTGGAAACATGCATGGGATCATATCATTCTTCTCTCTTAACCTTCCAGTGGTTTTCCAATCATTCATTTGTGGACTTCAAGCCCTATCTGATCTGGTCTCTGCTCACTTTCCGACTTCTCCTTCCTTTTCCTCACTCTTCTCCAGTCACATTCTTCTTGCTTCTCCTTTAACATCCCAGGCAGGTTCCTGCCTCAAGGCCTTTATATTTACAGATCCTTTTGCCTAGAATGTTATTTCTTCAGGTATGTACATGATTTGCTGCCTCACTGCCTTCAGGACTCTGTTCAAGTACCACCTATCAGCAAAAGATATGAATATACAGTTCATAAACAAAAAAGAAAAGAATCCTTAAATGTATAAAAAGGTGCTCAACCACACTCAAAAGAGAATACCATAATAAAACATCACTGAGACACTACGTTTTACCTATTTAATTGGCAAGAATCTAAAAGTTTGACAATGTATTGTGACAATGAGGATGTGGGTGGGGTAAGAGGCAGTTTTATACATTGTTGTGGAAGGAGATTTTGCAATAGGCTGTTGTTTCAGCACTACTTATAGCAGGAAATGTCTGGGAACAATGCATGTGTCATCCATTTAGGGACTGAGTAACCTAAGCCACTTCTACACACATATTACCATGCAGTTGCAGAAAGGAAAGAGGAAGAACTGTATAGATATATGATTCTATAACACTCTATAACAGGATCTCCAGGTACAGAATAATATTTCTAGAATTATAGTCTTTGATTGAAAAAAGGAGAAAATATGATTGTATGTGTTTGTGTATGTGTGAGAGAGAGAGATTTCCTTATATATTCAAAAGAAACAATACAAAGATGAACCAAACACTAATAAATATTGTTAGTTATGGGGCAAGATAAGAAGAGGTAAAAGGGACAGTGATAGAGGCAAGACTTCTCTAAGTATACCTTTTTGTAGTTTTTATTTTGGAGCCATATAAATATTCCTATAATTTAAAATTTCAAATCAAATAGAAAATATCCTAAAAAGTAAAAAACAAACCTAACATTATATCAAATTGAAAATTTAATTAACACATGGCTACCTAAAAACTAGTCAGTGTAAATATATACCACTAGTGGAATACATCTATAAACATGAAGAATCATAAGTAAAGCTTAAACTATATGCACAGGATCATCGTTGGTTGGTAATACTGCCAGTTATTTTGAAACTACTATATGTAAATAACTAAATTACTATATGTAAATAACTAATAGTGTTATTAGGAGCCAGGATTTTTAGTAAATCCTTTGTATTCATAAATATTAATATGGAATATCAGTATGAATACATAATTATTTTTCTCTTTTAAAAATATATATACACTGTCTAAGTTCTCCCCACTGAAAAGACTCGGAAGGAATAATACCCCATAGCAATGGAGCACCCCTGGGACTTATACTGTGGTCTCTAAATACTATTTCCCACTCAGAGGAACCAGTGCACTTCAGAAAAAAAGTCTCATTTCTGGTCTGGGGCAGGAAATGTTTAAGGTGAGCCAGGAACATCTTGTACCAGAGCTGGTCCTTATACATTTTAGACACATACTAAAACATTTGTAGATAAAATGTTTTGATCTTTTGGGTTGCTTCACAATATTCTAACCTCCTCCCCTCCCAAAAAATGCAGAGATGAGGGATAAATAAAATAAGAAAGCAAAGTGTTGAAAACCATAGATGCTTGATAATGGTACATGGGAGTTAATTATACTATTGCCTCTCCCATTTTATGTGTTTGAAACATTCTACAACAAATTTTTAAATTTTAAATTTTAATTATTAAAGAGCCTTTTTTTCTACCTACATTAAAAAACAACACTCATGCCTCATTCCTTATCATTCATTACCTTAGATTATTTTATTTACATCACCTATCACCACCTGACACGTCTTCCTTCCTTCCTTCTTTTATTTCTTCCTCTATTTTTTTCTGTCTATTCCTCTCACTAGGATACTTTTTCCCCTATCCTATCTCCTCCTCAGCACCTAGAGTAGTGCCTGGGACAAAGTGGACATTCTTTTTTTTTTTTTTTAGATTTTATTTATTTATTTGAGAGAGAGCGCAGGGGCAGAAGGAGAGGGAGAAGCAGACTCCCCACCAAGTGGGGAGCCTGATGTGGGACTCAATCCCAGGACCCCAGGATCATGACCCAAGCTGAAGGCAGACACTCAACTGACTGAGCCACCTAGGTGCCCCACAAAGTGGACATTCAATAAATATTTGTGAATGGATATTGGATGGATGGATAGATTGATGAATGAATGAGAAGTAAGGAATTATCTAAGTTATCTGAATCAAGCCCATATGTCAAAAGTTTACATTGAGATATCTGGTGGCTCAATCAGTTAAGCATCTACCTTTGGATCAGGTCTGGGATCAAGTGCCATATCAGGCTCCTTGCTTGACAAGGACTCTTCTTCTCCCTCTGTTCCCCCTGCTTGTGCTCTCTCTCTCTCTCTCTCTCTGACAAATAAATAAATAAAATCTTGAAAAAAAAAGTTTCAATTTCTTTTTACTGGAGAGCTGGCCTTTGCTATGCTCCATGTGTAGCCCACAGATCATAGTTATCAATGTGATCTGGATGCCTATTAAAAATGCATTTCTGGGGACACCTGGGTAGCTCAGAGGGTTAAGCCTCTGCCTTCGGCTCAGGTCATGGTCTCAGGGTCCTGGGATCGAGTCCTGCATCCGGTTCTCTGCTCAGCGGGGAGCCTGCTTCCCCCACCCCCTCTCTCTGCCTGCCTCTCTGCCTACTTATGATCTCTCTCTGTGTCAAATAAATAAAATCTTTAAAAAAATGCATTTGTGGACTCCTCATACCAGCTCTATTGAACCAGAGTCTTTAGGTATAAGGCGTAGGTTAACCAGGATTCCCAGCTTATGTACCTAAGTTTGCTTTAAGAGGATTAGAATATGACCATGGACTTTATACTACTTGTGTTGACATCATGAACACACAGGCCCTTCTTAATTATAGTCACCTTTCAGTTAAATATAGCTAGTAGAGTAGCTCATAATTAGTCTACTTGCTATATAACTCTGCTCCTACCTGGAAATTAAAGAAGGAATAAAAATTTAAAACTATGCTCCTCTGCCTTTGACCATATATAAATAATCAGAAATTATCACTTTTCTGTAACCTCACTTTTTCAAATTTAGAATTAAACATTATAGAAGCACTTTCTTCTCAGTCTTCACTCTATTCATAAAGACAACTTGAACATTGTTTACAATGGCTTTTCATTTTCCCTAAGCCAAATTTTCAATCTTTTCTTATTCAAAGTCCTTCAGCATCTCACCAGCCTACCTTTCTAACCTTACCCTCAGAAATCCTTACTTCTGTACTGTTGCACTGATCTATCTACTGTACTCCCAATACTCTTTTTAAAAAGATTTTGTTTATTTATTTGACACACAGAGAGAGATCACAAGTAGGCAGAGAGGCGGGCAGAGAAAGAGGGCGAAGCAGGATCCCCACTGAGCAGAGAGCCTGATGTGGGACTTGATCCGAGGACCCTGAGATCATGACCTGAGCTGAAGACAGAGGCTTAACCCAATGAGCCACCCAGGTTCCCCCTCCCAATACTCTTCATGCATTTCTGCCTCCCTATACAAAAGGCATTCTACCCATCCAGCAGACTCTTTTCTTTTCTTATCAAATAAATCAAATAATACCAAACATTCTTCAAGTATTATATCCTCCACTTTCTGGTCTCAACATCCTGACTAGATATGAACTATTTATCCTAAACTCCTCCCAGACTAGAGTCTTTTTCTGTCTATACTCATTTAACTCTTATTTACTGCCTGGTATTAATAATTTTATCTTCTTATGTCTTGCCTCCCAAGACTGTTCCATAAATTCCCACTAACAGTGCCTTTACCTGCTTGGCAAGCAGAATACACTGTTAATTATAGATGTCAGCAGCTGATTGATGGTCAGGCTGAGTAGGAGAGCCCACCCCTCCATTACATGTAATCATTACTTTTTCTGATTCATGACTATGCTTCACGTTTTTATAGACACCCTGCAAAAGATGCTAAATGTCAATCAGTGACTTACCAATGAGGGCAATAAGTCCCCAAAACAGGATAGACGACAGCATGGTTGTGAATCTTATCGTATAGCTCCTATTTTAATTTGAAAGAGAAATTGGTTAATTTTAAAACTTAAGACTTTCCTGAAGGAAATGTGTTTTAACTAAAAAAAGAAGTTAGAATCATTTCCAGTATAATACTTTTTTGCCAGTTCCAAGATATTAGTCTCATAGGCTCAGTATTATGATTCATTGGATCACTCTTTCCTAAGTATAATCTTCCAACTCATTTTAATCCAATTTCATATTGACATGAGCCTACAAATATCTTAAATATGTTAGGCTAACACACATGCCCATCCTGTCTCCAGTCTTGCTCATATCACAATTTTGTTCCCATTCTTCTACTGTAGTATCCTTAGAAAACTAAGATAAGCCACTGAGAGGAGCATCAGAGATACATGACTCAGAAGAGGTTTGCTGTGCTCCTTACCTTCCTCCATAAACTCTTTGTTTTCATTCAAAAGACAGCTTAATTGTTCTACATGATACAAGAAGGTGAGCACTAACCTGGTTTGTGAGCTTGCAGAGAAAGTCTCTCCTCTCCGTTTAGGAAAGTCCCCTGTCTTCAGCACTACCCTGAACGCCAGGCTTTAACAAAGCAGTGGCTTTTGTCCTAAAAGACAAGTTAAACAATTTGAGAATCCATTAGTTGGTAGATTTATGATTACCTTGCTTTGATCCAAGTAAACTTCAATGTGGCTCTGCCCTGTAGAGGAGGTTCTAAATGCCAACACGTAGACTTACCTGCCTCTTCTTACCTTCATTCTGTACCACTGATGGTTAGAGGAGCTTTATATATGGTTTTAAAACCCTCTCTTTAAACCACTGACCTCATTAGACCTGATTATAATGACACTTTGTACTTAGGTGGCCCTTTTAATAAAAATATTTCAAAGCATTTATTAACCACTATTAATTAATTAATCTAATGAACCCCCAAGTTATATTGGAGGCATATATTTGGTGGATAGTTTCTGGGTATCTAAAATTGAGGTGGGTCAACAGCTTCTAAATTTGAGAACAAGAAACAGATAATTAGCATTAAAAAGATAAACAGAAAATATGAGCAGCTCTCATTCCCAGATTGGTTGTTCGCCTGAAGGCTGAGCCTCCTGCTCTTTGTTCCTCATTCCATTGTCACATGATCTGCATACCAATATGTCACATGGCTCCTTGCTCCAATTATACTCTGACAAACAGTCAAGAGTGCCCACCTGCTCTGGGAGATCAGTACAAAGCCAGAGAGTAGCAACATAAGTGCTAGTTTCCCAAATTATCTGAGGAAATGGGAAAAAAAGATTTGGCCATGGGTGAAAATTTTTTAAAGGATGGAGTGTCTTTCTTCACACTTATGTCCAAAAGAAGAGATAAAGCACATTGTGCAGTCCTGGGAATAAGAAATGGAAAGGACATTATTGAAATAGGCAAGCACATTTTCCAAAGGGGAAAAAATCTAACACAGGTCCTTCTACAAGTGTCAGAAGTTTCTAAGACTATATACAATCCTTCCATAAATTCACCAGGTGAACACAGGTGGGAGAGAGACTGAGCAGGAGGTGATGAAGATGAAGGCCCTAAGTAAGCAACTTTCTAGGCTCCCTGGCCATGAATAAACCACAACTTCTAGGAGATCATGCCCTCAGTGAAGCTGATCTCTGCACTACCTCATTGTATTCACTTCTCCCCTGCCTGCCTTCCTGTTTGTAGAATAGATTTCCCTTTAAGTGACCTCCAGCCTTCCATTCCAGGGAAGAAGGGTGGGGATATTCTGAACCAATGATGATTACTGCCTTGACTATCATGAAAATGATTCATGGCAGGGGCTGGCTTTACCACCATCAATGCTTGCAGTCAGGGCTACTCTTTAATAAGGGGTTTTGCATGAGTCCAGCTTCTCCAGCATGGTCCTCAGAAACACATGGGCCATCACCAGTTACAGTGGCAACATTACACAGAAATTGTGCTCATGACCCTCCGCACCCTCCCCACTCCCCTGCTCCCCTGGAGGACAAGGTGGGAGAAAGAAGAAAGGAAGAAGAAGGAATAAAGGAAGAATGAAAAGTATGTAAAAGATTCTAGGTAGATGCTCCTATAGAACAAAAGTAAAAACTAAACATTGGAAGTACTGTTAAAACATTGGAAGCCTATTTTATTCCTCTCCCTGTTTTCAGATAGTGGGGCTACAAGTCCTTCTAGGTATGAAGCTCTTAATGTCCAGGCCCTCTGTAATTTAAGTAAATGCCTTCAAATTGATGTGGATTTCATTTTCTTCAAATTGTGAGAATACAAATAAATATTTATCTGACACCCATCATACATCAGGTTCTTATGTACATTATATCATTCAATCCTCCAACAACTCGTAAAATAGGTATTATCCCTATTTTAGAGATGAGGAAACTGAGACTCAGAGAAATTAAGCAACTTGTCAAAGATGGCACAGTCAGGACATGGCAAAGCTGAGATTTGAGCCCAGGTCTATAAGATTCCAAAATCCATGCTTTCCTACTATGTCCAAGGTACTAGTGCTATGGACCGATGACCCTGAAGAGTAATTATTACAACAGGTTCAAATCAATCAATTTGCACACAAAACACTGTCTGTGATCTGAATAAATCACTTCAGTTGCAGATATTTAGCAGTCATTTGTCTGTAGATGCTGTTGTTAATTTTTTTTTTTTGAGAGGGAAGAGAGAAAGAGTGAAGGGTAAGGAAGGCAGATGGAGAGAGAAAGAGAATCTTAAGCAGGCTCCATGCCCAGCACAGAGCCCCAACATGGGGCTCTATCTCACAACCCTGAGATCATGACCTAAGCTGAAAACAAGAGTCAGATGCTTCACCAACTGAGCCACCCAGGCACCCTGATGCTGTTGTAATTTTTAAATACAAATATGAATCAACTAAATTCACAGGCTTTTTGTCACTTTATATCTTCACCAATAACATGCATTGAGTTTCTATGTAGGCCTGGCAGAACAATAATAAGGGGCATAGCCTAGGTCTGCACCCAGGTTTGTTGCATTCCAAAGCTTAACTTTTAATTAATAACCTAAAACCCAATGGATGATTAAGTGTGGATGTTATCATATAAGGGTCTGAGAAAAATTTTAACATTGAAAAGTAATTTACAGAATGAATGATTCCCCATCTCTTCCCAAGTATGCTAACAGTGACTACACATGTAAGTTGTACTGATGGTGCCAGGAGGAACTTGGAGGGACAAGTCATCTGCTATAATCTCCATCAGTGCCCCCTGTTTTCCCAAAGTAACAATATGATCTATATGCAAAAAAAATCCTTTCTCATGGCATCTGGGTGGCTCAGTCTGTTGAGCATTCGACTCTTGATTTTGGCTCTGGTCATGATCTCAGGATCATGGGATCAAGCCTGGCATCAGACTGTGCACTTGGCATGGAGTCTGCTTGTCATTCTCTCTCCCCCTCTCCCTCAGCCACCCCCCTGCCACTCATGCTCTCTTTCAATCTCTCTCTAGTTTTAAAAAAATCATTATTATTATTTTTATTACTCCTACTACTACTACTACTACTATTTTAAGATTTTATTTATTTGAGAGAGAGAGAGAGCATGAGCAGTGAGGAGGGGCAACAGAAGAAGGAGACTTCCTGGTGATTAGGGATCCTGATGCAGGACTTGGTCCCAGGATCCTGGGATCATGACCCGAGCCAAAGGCAGATGTTTAACCAATTGAGCTGCCCAGGCACACCCCTCTGTCTCTCTAAATGAAGAAATAAAATCTCTTTTAAAAATGTCCTTGGCGGGGGGGACGTTGGGTGGCTCAGTTGGTTAAGCAGCTGCCTTCGGCTCAGGTCATGATCCCAGCGTCCTGGGATCGAGTCCCACATCGGGCTCCTTGCTCGGCAGGGAGCCTGCTTCTCCCTCTGCCTCTGCCTGCCACTCTGTCTGCTTGTGCTCGTTCGCTCTGTCTCTCTCTCTCTCTCTCTCTCTCTCTTTGACAAATAAATAAATAAAATCTTTTAAAAAAATGTCCTTGGGGCACCTGGGTGAAGTTGGTTAAGCATCTGAATCTTGGTTTCAGCTCAGGTTGAGATCTTGGGGTCATGGGATAGAGCCCCACATCAGCCTCTGAACTCAGGCCCCACACTCAGCCTGGAGTTTGCTTGAGATTCTCTCTCCCTCTCCCTCTGTCCTTCCTGCTCTCTCTCTCTCTCTCAATATTAAATAAATACATCTTTTTAGAACAAAATGGTCTTGCTATAAAATGAAACCCTGTGACCAGTCCCCTGAGTTCCATCAAGCTCCCAAACAGTTGTCTACCTCTAAGACTTTTCAAGATAACAGTTCTCTAGATGTGGTTCCTGGTCCTGGGGTGAGGACTCCAATCATCCCTAACATCTAAATGACCTCGCCAAGAGGCCTTAAGCTAAAATGTATGTAGCTTCCACAAAAACAGCTTGCTTTCCCTAAGTGTCACCAAAGCAGGGTGTGGCAGGAAGACCCCTGGCCTGGAAGTCTAGGGATCCAGCTTGCAGTCTTAGATCTGTCACTAAACCAGCTGAGGGCCCTTGGATAGGTCACCAGTCTGGACATCATTTCCACATTTATAGGGTAAAAAACCTGGATGACAACAGATAATCTTCAGACCCTCCTCTGGCTCCAGCAATCTACTGGATCCAGAAGAGGAAATAAATATGGGAGATCAAACAGAGAGGTTTAAATATGGATTAAGTCAGGGCGTCTGGGTGGCTCGGTGGGTTAAAGCCTCTGCCTTCAGCTCAGGTCATGATCCCAGAGTCCTGGGATCGAGCCCTGCATCAGCCTCTCTGCTCAGTGGGGAGCCTGCTTCCCTTCCTCTCTCTCTGCCTGCCTCTCTGCCTATTTGTAATCTCTGTCTGTCAAATAAATAAATAAAATCTTTAAAAAAATAAATATGGATGAAGTCTATATTACAATTTTTCAGGGTAACTTGGACTGCATTTTAGTTCTCATCAAAATCATAAATGCCATGCAATCTTCCTGTGTTTTAGGGTGGATTCAAAGTAAATTTTCCTATCTTGTAACTGACTAGTATAACTTTAAGTTCAGGATCCTGATCATCAGTCATTTTCATATTGACAAGGGCAGTAAGAAAGGGATGTTATTTGTTTGCTTGCTTGCTTATTTGTTGGTCTCAGCCATAGTTACAGATTTCCCTGTCACGCTGGGTGAGTTGCAGAAGATATGAGCAAGACCAATGAAAGTTTTAACTTTGCATTTGTCAAGAGTAGCCCCAGAATTGCCCAAAACAATATAAATGACTGAAAAATATAGTAGATTGAAAAATCAAGATTCTTTTTGTCATAATAGGAGGCTTTTAGATCCAGGTCCGGATTGCTGTTGCTCATAGTCTGGGGCTAGATGGGGATCACAGTCTGGGGAATCATTATTCCTGTCACAATGCCTATCACTGTGATGCTGAAGCCCAAGACAAGACTCAAATCCTCTGGAAATTCCACAGAATTTTTAACTTTTCTTTCTGTTGCCTCTCTACTTCCTAAACCAATATCCTGCTCCCCCTTAGGTTAATCCGATAACAGAATTATATTAATTAATTAATTAATTAATGACAGAAACTTAAAGTAATATCATTTGCAGTTAAAATTTAACTTTAAATTTTAATCGGTGTCTTCAATACCGGAAGTCTTGTTTTTTCAAAGTGAGAAATGAGTCTGTTTGCCAAGGGGATGCAGAAACTAGAGGACAGCCATCACACACGCATGTGCACACACACACACACACACACACACACACACCTCTTTGCAAAAGAATCATTATTTTTATAATAAAATGCATGCATTTTGAAAATACACACCTTTATTGTGGGGGAAAAAAGTTAAATCTGCTTTAATTTTTAAGATAACCAGATTCAGAAAGTTCTCTCTTTCAGCTCCCACTTGGAACTCTGATCCAAACCACCATCTACCCAGGGTAGCCTTTATATGCCTATGCCATTGAGAGAGCTTCAGTAGAAAAGTTTAAGAAGTACTGTCCTAATTAATAGAAGGAAAGGAATGATGATGAAATAAAAGGCAGTGTGCATGCCCCTGGAAATAGATTTTGATGGGAGTTCCTTGAAGGACTCCTCAGAACACATCACAGAGAGAGCTGCACTTGTGCCCTGTGCTAGCCTAGGTCAGCACTCTTGGGAGTTAAAAGAACCTGGTATCTCAAGCTCGCTTGGTCCTCTCTCCTTCCTCATCCCCATCTACCTACCTCCCAATACTAGTCTATGGTTTTAGAGCCTGGGTGCCCCACCATGTCACCATTTGGGAATCCCAGTCTCAGCTCTCCTTTCTCAAGAACAACCAGGGATGATTACCATGGGCAACTCATTTAACCTCTCTGAGCCTTAGTTTGCTTCATCTGTAAAATGGAGATGATAATGATGCCCCATGATTGTTTTGAAGATAAAAAAAAATTATATGTGTGAAAACATGTTATAAACTGCAATGCTTCATATACATGCCAGTTATTACTATGATGGTGTTGCACACAAATCCTGATGGTTTAGCTTCTTGTTGATTTATTCATTTGTTTGTTTATTTGTCCATGGGACACCAGGAAACATAATGAAGAGTTGACTTATAGGACAGGAAATAACAAGTGAAGCTTCACTTCAACCAGGAAGGACATTTGGCAAGATAAGCAAAGGCTATTGTTGGGACTCTGCACCCTGCCTGGTGGTATTGGAGGAACGACAGTATCAGAAATAGTCACACGCAGCCTAAACACCCACTGCACAACTTAGAAACTGCAGAATGAAGGGACTGCCCAAGAATATATGGCAAAGGTACAATGGGAATAATAGCTTGTGGGAAGGGGAGCCCATTCACAAAATATCACCAAAAAAGCTGAATTTAACCTCAAGATATCTTAGTGCCTGGCTTAAACTGCTGAACTCTTTTCTTTTCTTGTCTCGAGTTTAATCTATTCTATGGTAAATAGAATACTGTACCCTGCTGAAAGTACCAAGTCTTCCAGTGTCAAACATTTGACCAACAGTTCAGAAAAGAAGATATACAAGTGGTCAAAAAGCTCATGAAAAGGAGCTTAACATCATTAGGCATCAAGAAAATACAAAGTAAAACCACAATGAGATAGCATTTCACACTTTTTAAAAAGGCTAACATCAAAGAGTGGTTATATCAAATATTGGTGGAAATATAAACAAAATGGAACTTTTATACATTCCTGTTTAGAATGTGAAATGGTATAATTACTTTGGAGGACTGTTTAGTAGTTTTGTAAAGTTAAACATATGTTGGAGAGGAAAATTTTTTCTCCAACCTTCAGAGTTCTAACTAGTCTAAGAATTCAATTGACGTGAGACAGATTAACAGAAGAAAAAAATAAAGTTTAATTATATGCACAAGGAGGCCCAATAATGAAATTGAGACCTAAAGAATGACCAAGGCAGGCAGTTTTTTATAGTTTTTAGACAGAGACAATAACTATGTGAGGAATTGACAGGACAAAGATAAATTATGTTTGGGAGCTTTAGTTAATAAAGAATTCTGAACAGAATTTGGGCTGGGGTAGTAAATTAGTAAAAAGTACAAGGTTTGTTAATATAGCCTTCTTGGCCTGAATTCCCTGTCTCTGTTGATAAGGATGTCTCTTTACTTCTTGGTACAGGGAGGGTACTTTTCACATGGGAGATTTCTGCTTTCTGGAGACAAAGGGGGATCAGAATGTTCTTCTTGCACTGACTCCTTTTAACTAACTTTAATTTTAAATAATTAATATGCCAAAGTGGCACATTTTGGAATGGTCTACTCTTGGCTCCTATACATCTAACATTTGCATACATCTAACATATTACCCAGCAATTCCAGTCCTGGGTATTTATCTAAGAGAAATGGAAACAAATATGAAGACTTGTACAAGAATGTTCATAGTAACTTTATTTATAATAGCCCCAATACTGGAAACATTCCAAAAATTTGCCAACAGGGGAATGGATTAACAATCATGACATAGCCATATAATAGAATAATACCAAGATTAATAAACAAACAAATTAGGGAGGAACTCCAAATAACCTAGACTGGGTTAAGTGCCCACCTCTGGACTATTCAACTGTGTCTAGGAATACATTTGTTTGAAAAGGAGAAAGGAGAAGTCTAATTCTTTTTAAAATGTGCCACAGTTGTTCTCTATACCTGTGTTGGAGAGACAAGATAGGGCAGTATCTGGAGGATGGCTTGGATCAAGGTCACTTTGCTATGGTTAACATGGGAATGACTTAATATTTAAGTGCTGTAGAAGATATTGAGGATATGAAAATGGAAGCATTATGTGATCCAATAAGGTTAAAGGCATGAGATCAAATGCCTAGGAATAGAGATTGGCTTGAGGCATGGATGGTAACATTTCTCCCATTGTAATGGAACGAAAAGAGGACAAAATCAGAGAGTAATGCAGTTCAATTTATAGAGTCAATTGGGTAAAACAGAGAGTTAGCTATGATTTGTAATTGCCATGTGAAACAGAAGGTCGGATCATGTGCTGAGAGTATGAATTATGTAGAATTAGAGACTTAGGGAAATGGAGAAAATGTGGGAAATCTTCTGTGGAGAATTAAGAGACCTCACAAGAGAGCCAAGAAGATTAGTAGGGTCCAGATATGGACTTGTTGGGGTCAGAGTCCATAAATTTTTTGGAAGCACCAAAATGCTAGGCCTCTCAAAGTGCAGAGAGGGGAAGCATGGGTTAGGAGCATCTGCTGGAGGCTTTTTAATAATAAGTTTTCTTGTTTAACAACAGAAAAATGTTCATGATGTGTCTTTAAGCTCTTTACTTAAGTAGGTTATTAAATAGTATTAATGAATGGTTCCAATTTATATTAAGTGTATGTATATGCAGTAATGGAAAATAAGCTGAACTGCATCTTCACCTGTACCAGATGTTACTTACTCACTAAAGTAGGGTATGAATGTTCCCAATCCCCCACATCTCCACCAAACTTTACTATTATCAGACTTTTAAACTGAGTGGGAAAAGTCTCATTTCCTTGATTGAGGTTGGGTGTCTTTTCTTTTATGCATATTTAGCATTCCACCTACAGCTTCTCTAAACTACCTGCTTATATCTTTTGATAATCTTTTACTGGATCATTTGCTTTTTTCTCATTTTTAAAAAGTGGGAATTCTAAGTACATTGTAGTCTGGGTCCTGGTCTTTTGTTGTTGTTTTTGTTCTGGGATAAGGTAGGGTTTTTTTTTTTTGCCTTTTATTAATTATATGAAATATTAAAAAAGGAATTACAGAACATAAAACAAAATACTGAATAATATATGCAGGTATAATCACAGTACCTTTAAGTAACTTTCAAGTATTCTACAAAGAATATGTATTAATTTAGTTATCAGAAAGAAGCACTATTTTAAAACTCCCTAGAATTTTAAAGAACCCTATGTGTTCTCTAGAGTGTAGCCAAGCCTTATCCAACAGGTGAATACTGTATAGGGATTTCCTTTAGATGGCCCTGGGCCCCTGGAGTTTTGTGAAGACTTCAAGGTCACCTCCCAGAATTCCAGCTCCTGGAGCCTTACCTCAGAAGGTGACTGGGAATTTGGGATCATCAGAGGCCATTTACATTTGTCCATCCTTTTTGTATCAAATTGAGGGCTGAGGGAATAGATCCTGAGTTTTAGTTCCAGATGTGTACAGCAACAGGGAGGCCCAGGAGAACATTGGCCTCCCTGAGGGTACAGTCCAGAACAAGTAATGGAGAGATGTATGAGGAGTCATAGCTGTCAGCAGTCACCCTTCAGGTTGATCCAACCTCAGCCAGTATTCTTGAGGCTGACACAGGGATAAGAATGCTTCAGGCACCTCTGGCTTCTCCTGGCTCCTTTGTAGGAACTTCTGATAGGCCTCAGGCTAGGGAACTGACTGTTAAAGTAAAATGGGTAAATGGCCCCAGCTGGTCATGCCATACTGTTAACAACAGAGAGCAGCCCTTGCCTCTGAAAAAAACCAACCCATGAAGGTGCCAGCTTGGGTGTAGTGAGTAGCTCAGCCCAAAACACCATCCTATAGCAACTTTTGTTCTATTTATTATCTCAGCCTGATTTACTTGATTTTGCTATGTTCCAGAATTCTCATCCAAAGTTCCTTAGGGATTTATAACTATGATAGAAAAAAAGAAGAAGAAAATGGAAGCTATTGGCTTTCTTCATCTTCATTTCTTTTTGCTCTCCTGCATAAACACAAGCATAAACACACCAATATGTTCAATGCCAAATTGTCTTTTTTTTTTTTTAAGATTTTATTTATTTATTTGTCAGAGAGAGTGAGCACAGGCAGACAGGGTGGCAGGCAGAGGCAGAGGGAGAAGCAGGCTCCCTGCTGACCAAGGAGCCCGATGCGGGACTCGATCCCAAGACGCTGGGATCATGACCTGAGCCGAAGGCAGCCGCTCAACCAACTGAGCCACCCAGGCGTCCCCCAAATTGTCTTTAAAATAATTATCCACTTTGAAAATTATCAACAACTCTCTGTACAGCCAGACTGAGCCAGTATTATAACATAGGAAGTGTCTTTTTAATATCTTATATTTGCACAGTGCTTCAGAAATTTAAATGGGCTTTTGAGTAAGTATTCATTCCCATTGGAAAATAGGCCTTTGGGAGTTCTATGTTCAGGGATTTTCCAGACCAGCACTGTCCAATAGATATGTAATACAAGCCATGAATTTGATTTTAAATTTTCTATTAGCCACATTGAAAAACAGAAGAAGAAAATGATAAGATTAATTTTAAAGTATAGTTTATTTAACCCAATACATCTAAACTATAATTTCAGTATAAAGATTGAGATATTTTATAATCTTTTTCATATTAAATTTGTGTATTTTAGAATCACAGCACAGCTCTGTTCAACCTAACCACATTTCAAGTACTCAGTAGTCACATATGGCTATACTCAGGTTACCATGTTGGATGACACAGTTCTGAATGATGACTGTTTACATGAACTTTTGATGCCTTAAGACAAATCAGTCACCTAACACAGATATAAAAAAGATTTTTTTATAACTATAGAGGAGATGTTTTTAGGTATTTCAGGTTGCACTGTACCAGGTCATGTCAACCCCAGTCTGCCTTAAAGTATTTGTAGTGCTGAAACCTTAGACCTTAGATCAAACCCTGATCTGCCCTTAACTGGCCATTTAACCTTGAGAAACTGAGTTAACCTCCCTGATTAACTAACTTAACCAGAATACTATTATTTAGTTATGGTGTTGTGAGAATTATATTTAATTCTATATAAAGCACCTATTATGATGCCTATCATACATAGCAATCATTCAACAAATGTTAACTCTTTACCATTATTACCATTATTCCTTCTTCTATGCTGCTCAGTTGTGCTGGACTTTCTATGACTAGATCAGGCCAGTGGGCAGCTGTTATTCAGGGAGAAAGTGTCCTTCTGGGTTGTCTCTCTCATAGTCTGTTGACTCATGTTCTGTCATCTTGCTATCCCCAGTACTTGGCATAGTATTTGGCATATCAAAGGCCCTAGGAGTGAAGTGAGAAAGCACATGGGGAAAAACAAGTCTGATAAACATGTAAAGGTGTCATTCTACTTCTGATAAATCTCTAAGATGAGCCAGGAGAAAAAAGTACGTTTGGAAAAATCTGTGGGTAATTGTACTTGAGAACAATCAATGAAGCTCTGATTGGAGAGGTTTTTGGTTTTGGTTTGATTTTCCTGATTAGAGAGTTCTGTTGTTAGGTGCAGAGAGTAGAGTAGCAAGAAGCAGAAAAATCCAGGAAGCAGAAGCTACGAGGCAGGAGAAGACTTGAGTGAGCAGACAGGAGACCAGAGATTAGTCAGAAAAATCATTTTGGCTGTCAGAAGTAGTAGCTGTTGATACAAAGATGAAAGGTTCCTGAATACCAAGAACAGACCACCAAGAGCTGCTACTGGGCCACTACAGGGCTGTGGTCTTCTAGAGAACATTCTAGTTTTCCATGCCACCTATTCATCCTCTGCTGAACCAGCTTCCTCTGCTTTCTTACTTACTTCCCTATGAATCTTGACAACAGAGAACCATCATCTAAAGTAACCGAGCATTTTCCTCAACTGTAGGCAGATATATATATATATATATATATATATATATATATATATA
>ML105291.1:136464-149857 GCA_003697995.1 Taxidea taxus jeffersonii
GGGGGGGAAGGAGTAGAAGGAGAGGGAAAGAATTTCCAGCTGACTCCCTGCTGAGGACAGAGCCCAACACAGGGCTCAATTCCAGGACCCTGAGATCATCACCTGATCCCAAATTAAGACCCTGAGATCATCACCTGAGCCATCCAGGTGCCCCAGGACTAAATATATTTTAATTCAGTTTGACTATTTCTAGTGTTATTTTTGCTTTATAGATGAGGAAACTGCAACTTATATTAGCACATTGATGGGTTTAAATCTTCTTTCTGTCTCTCCCCTTCTCTCTCTCTCTCTTGCTGTCTTTCCTACTCACTTTTAGTTAGAAAGCAGAGAGCAAGATATAGAGAAGAGAGGCAACAGGAGAGGTGCATTTTGATGGAACAAGGTAGGTGTTCATGTGAGAAATCATTAGGAGGCTAATTGGTCCTTGGGTGAAGGTAGCAGGGCAGCAAGTCCCCCACAGGGAAGAAATGCTTGAGGATAACTTCCCAGTTTGCTTAGGAATACTTTTTTTTTTTTTTGGTCTGGGACCCCAGACAGACTCTGCAAACCATTTCCCACAGAAGTCAAGGAGAATATCAGAGTAACAAAGGCCTTTTAAAAATGTTTTAATTTAAATGTTTAAATGTTTCATCATTGTATTTTCACTCTGCTGAGTTTTGAAGGTCATATTATAGAAGCAACTCTGAGAGTCCTGTTTCCCCACCATGCTATAATCAGTGTTGCTACCTTAACCTATAAGAAATTTATAACCAGTTTCCTACCCTGGGATGTTTCAAATAAGGTGTCCCAGTGCAACTTCATCAAATAAGATAGCAGCAGACTCTGAGACCATATAAACACTGTTTTCTTGAAAGATTCAATTGCAGAATTCCAGAGACCTGGACATCTGTGGTCTCGGGCAGATGAAAGAACAAAAGATGAAGTAATATGGGGGATGGTAGAGACAATCTTTCATCTGAGAAGCAAAGAAAGGGCTTCCCTTCAGGACTGACAAATGACGCACACTGATCCCCAGGAAACTGAAACCACAGCTGCAGCTCTGAACGCTAATGTTGGACTGGGAGCTGAGAGATCTCCCTGAAAACAGGCTTCCCAAGGGCAGGGCAGACATTTTGTTCCTTACTATATACAACTTTAGTTTTTTTTTAAATCTTCTCTCAGAATATGGAAATGGAATCATACCAGTGCTAGCAAGAACAATTGTCTTTATTTTTCTAAGTTGATTTCCCCTCCCTAAACTCTTAATCCATAAACAATGCCATCTCAAGCCCCTCTTTAATTTTCTGCCAAGTAATGATGTTTGTGTGACAGCATTCAACCCAAGAAGAGAGGCTGTCTGGGGTCCCAGTGTCATAATTGATCAGTGCAGCCTTGGGCATTCATAAAGATTTCATTCAAATGAGAGCCTAAGAATATCCTATTTCTCCCAAGAGTCCTACTATGGCTTCCTCAGACAAGCTTCTCTGTGAGTACATGTGAACTCCATACATACAATCTTGACCCCTTGTTACCAGGGGGTTAATGGATTGCATATGTCTTGTATAATAATAGTTATTTTTGTCATTGATTGAGTCCCTGCCCATGTCAGGGGCTGTAATCAGCATTTTACACACATTATGTCCTTTAATTCTCATTCCACAGATGGGGAAATTCAAGCAGAGACATGGAGTGACTTCCCAAAGGTCTTTTGTGATAACACATCTCTCTTTCTCTCTCTCTTTTTTAAGATGTATATATTTATTTTAGAAAGACAGAGAGAGTTGAGGAGGAGGGGCAGAAGGAGAGAGAATCTCAAATAGACTCCTCACTGAGCACAGAGCCCAACATGGGGCTCAATCTCACAACCTTGAGATCATGACCTGAGCCAAAATGAAGAGTCAGACACTTAACCGACTGAGCCACCTAGGCATCTTATATTTTTGTTGTTGCTTAAGGGCATCTGCCTTTGTTAAACTGGCATCCAAAAGAATTTCCCAATATAGATTAAGTTTAGTAGAGGTGGTTATGCCATATGAGCAAATATTTAGCATAACAGGTAGTTAAAACAATGACCTAGCAGCAGTATAATTATATTAAATGAAATTTACACCTGGTAGGAAGTTCCGATTATCAACCTGTCCAACTCTTTAATTTTTAAGTAAGAAAACTGTGGCTCAGAAAGCTTAAGTTACCATAAAAGTGTAAACAATAAATAGAAGCAGAGTCTAGACTTCTGACCAAAGGTGTGTTGTGACCATCTGCCTTCTTCCCTTAAGACAAAATACACCTCCCTCTACTCCCCAGCTAAGAGCTCAGGGCTGGTAGGAGGCAGGAAGGCTTGGTACTAAGAATTCATTGCTCCTTTGCACCCACAAGCTGTGTGACACCATGTCAGTCACTGAGTTTTCTGAGTCTCAGGTTTCTCCCTTGTAAGATGGGAATAACATGATTCTACCTATCTCACAGAGCTTCTATGGAAACACAGTCCAGTAATAGATATGAAGGCATTTGAGAAGGGAAAATGCACTATTGGATATATGACACAATTATTATCAGTGATTCAACAAAGTAGAAATTTACTTCTCTCTCATGAATCATCCTTCTTCTATATTACTGCTCCACCAGCCCTAAGTGTTTTCCTTTTCCTCATGGTCCAAGTTTGGCCATCTCCATGCTATCAAAAAAATGAAAAGACAACAGACAGAATGGGGGAAAATACTTACAAATCATAAACCTGGTCAGAGGTTTATATCTAGAATATGTAAAGAATACTTACAACCGAAATTGAGACAAGAAACTCAATTGAAAATAAGCAAGGTATTTGAATAGACATATCCAAAGAAGATATACAAAAGGCCAATAAGAGGATGTTCAACATTATTAGTCATCAGGAAAAGCAAATCAAAACCACAATGAGCTCCCACTTCACCCTCCTTAGATGGCTAAAATCACAAGATGGACAATCATGACTGACAGAGATGTGGGGATAGGAAACCTTATTCATTGCTGGTAGGATTATAAAATGGTATATCCCTTTTGAAAAAGTTTGGCATTGCCTCCAGAAGTTATCCATAGAGTAAACACATGACCCAGGACCTCCACTCCCAGGTATATAACAAGGAGAACTGAAAACGTTTATGTCCACACAAAAAAACCTGTGCACAAATTTTCATAACACTATTATTCATAGTAGTCAAAAGTAGGAAACAATCAAGATGCCTATCAACTAATGAATATATAAAATGCATATATCTATACAATGGACTATTATCCATCTATAAAAAGAACTTAATTGGGACGCCTGGGTGGCTCAGTTGGTTGAGCGGCTGCCTTCGGCTCGGGTCATGATCCCTGCATCCTGGGATCGAGTCCCACATCAGGCTCCTTGCTCGGCGGGGAGCCTGCTTCTCCCTCTGCCTCTGCCTGCCACTCTGTCTGCCTATGCTCGTTCGCTCTCTGACAAATAAATAAATAAAATCTTAAAAAAAAAAAAAAAGAACTTAATTGCTGATACATAGTACAACAGGAATGTACCTAAAAACATTATGCAGGGTGAAAAAATCCAGACACTGAAACTACATATTATTTTTTTAAGATTTTATTTTTACTCATTTATTTTAGAGAAAGAGAGAATGTGTGCACAAGCTGGTGGGGTGGGGGGGATGTTAGAGCAGGGAGAGGGAGAGAGAATCTTAAGCAGACTCCAGGCCAAGCAGGGACCCCAATGTAGGGCTCAATCCCATGATTCAAGCCAAAAACCAAGAGTCAGATGCCCAACCAACTGAGCCACCCAAGCACACCACAAAAACACATATTAGTTTATTTCTTTTATGTGAAATGTCCATTGGACAAATCCATAGAAAAAAAGTAGATTAGTGGCAGCTGGGGGGTGGGGTATTTGTGGGGAATGGGGAGTAACTGCTTTATAAATATAGGATTTATTTTGGGGATGATGAAGATGTTCTGAAATTCATGGTGATAGTCACACAACAGCATGAATATGTAAAAATCACTAATTCTATACTTTAAATGAGTAAATTGTATGATATGTGAATTGTATCTCAATAAAGCTGCTAAAAGGTAAAACTAAGGGAGCTGAGCAAGATTGCAGAGAAGTAGGAGAACTAAATTCCATCTGGTTCCAGGAATCCAGCTAGATAGTTATCAAACCATTCTGAATACCTATGAACTCAACAAGAGATTGAAGAAAAGAATAGCAGCAACTCTATGAACAGAAAAGCGACTACTTTCTGGACGGTAAGACCTGAGGAGATGTTAATCTGAGGTGATATATGGAAGATAAACTGCAGGGGGAGGGAGCTTCTGTCAGCCGGCTGCCAGTAAGTGACAGAGCAGCGGAGCACAAAATTGGAGCTTTTAGAAGTCTGCTCCACTGAGGGACATCACTTCAGTGGCTAAGGGGTGGGTGTGGGAGGGTGGAACCCTCACTGGGACAGTGTGGTCTCCAGACCCTCAGGGTCACATAAAGACTGGGGGTGCCTGAGTGCAACATATCTCCTGAGTATCAGAGCAGGGAAGCTGGCTGCAGAGATGGAGCCAAGGAGTGGGCTCTTAGCTCGGGGTTACCATAAACTGTGATTTAAGGCACAGTTGGACCACTGCTCTTTGAGCAGGGAGATCTGAGGAGACTCCCTTTCCTCCCCTGGGAGGAGCAGCATGGGAGGGTGCCACAGGAATCTTCTGGGTTTGGAGACTACAGGGCAATGTGCCAGAGATAGAAATGCTTGGTCACAGGCCCAGTGAGCACAGAGCACGGCTGGAGACCAGGGCGACAGGAGTGATTGACTGCTTTTCTCTGAAGGCACACTGAGGAGTGGGGCCCCAAAGCTCTCGGCTCCTCTGAGACTGGAGGAGAGATTGGGAGGTTGCCATTTTCATTCTCCTCCTCCAAAGTGGTATGGAAAGATTTCAGGGAAAAAAAGCTACTGGGAATAAACCTGAGCAGGTTACTTAGCCTGGCGCCTGGCAAGAGAGGTGCAATTCTGCCTTGGGCAAAGACATTTGAGAATCACTGCAACAGGCCCCTCTTCCAGATCAGCAAGAACATCCATCAAGACCAAGTTTACTGATCAATGAGAACTGCAAAATGCCAGCACTATGGGAATACAGTACATAGAATTCACAGCTTTCCCCCCATGATTCTTTAGTCTTTCAAAGTTAATTCTTTAATTTTTTTCCTTTTCTATTTTCTTTAAAATTTTCTTCTTTCTTTTTCAACCAACATTTTATAAATTCATTTTAAAAATCTTTTCTTCTTCTTCTTTTTTTAAGTAAACATATAATGTATTATTTGTTTCAGGGGTACAAGTCTGTGATTCCTCAGTCTTACACAATTCACAGCACTCACCGTAGCACATACCCTCCCCAGTGTCCATCACCCAGCTACTTCATCACTCCTATCCCTCCCTCCAGCAACCCTCATTTTGTTTCCTAAGTTTAAGAGCCTCTTATGGTTTGTCTCCCTCTCTGGTTTCATCTTGTTTCATTTTTCCCTCCCTTCCCCTATTATCTTCTGTCTTGTTTCTCAAATTGCTCATATCAGTGAGATCATATGATAATTGTCTTTCTCTCATTGGCTATTTCACTTAGCATAACACCCTCTAGTTCCATCCAGTCATTGCAAATGACAAGATTTTGGAGTTTTTTGATGGTTGCATAATATTCTATTGTGTATATATACTACACCTTTATCCATTTATCTGTCAATGGACATCTAGGGTCTTTCCATAGTTTGGCAATTGTGGACATTGCTGCTATAAACATCAGGGTGCAGGTGCCCCTTTGGATCACTACATTTATAATTTTGGGAGGTACATACCCAGTAGTGCAATTTCTGGGTCTTAGGGTAGCTCTATTTTCAACTTTTTGAGGACCCTCCATACTGTTTTCCAGAGTGGCTAGACCAGCTTGCATTCCCACCAACAGTGTAGGAGCATTCCCATTTCTCTTCATCCTCGCCAACACCTGTCATTTCCTGACATGTTAACTTCAGCCATTCTGACTGGTGTGAGGTGGTATCTAACTGTGGTTTTGATTTGTATTTCCCTGATTCTGAGTGGTGTTGAGCACTTTTTCATGTGTCTGTTGGCCATCTGGATGTCTTCTTTGCTGAAATGTCTGTTCATGTCTTCTGCTTATTTCTTGATTGGATTGTTTGTTCTTTGGGTGTTGAGTCTCATAAGTACTTTATAAATTTTGGATACTAGCCCTTTATCTGATATGTCATTTGTAAATATCTTCTCCCATTCTTTTGGTTGTCTTCTGCTTTTATTGACTGTTTCCTTTGCTGTGCAAAGGGTTTTTATCTTGATGAAGTCCCAATAGTTCATTTTTATCCTTGCATCCCTTGCCTTTGGTGATGTTTCTAGGAAGAAGAAACTTCCTGTTCCTGTGGCTGAGGTTGAAGAGGTTGCTGCCTCTGTTCTCCTCTAGGATTTTGATGGATTACTCTCTCAAATTCAGGTTTTTATCCCTTTGGAGTCTATTTTCATGTGTGTTGTAAGGAAATGGTCCAGTTTCATTCTTCTGCATGTGACTGTCCAATTTTCCCAGCACCATTTGTTGAAGAGACTGACTTTTTTCCATTGGACATTCTTTTCTGCTTTGTCTAAGATTAATTGACCATAGTGTTGAGGGTCCATTTTTGGGCTCTCTATTCTGTTCCATTGATTTATGTGTCTGTTTTTGTGCCAGTACCATACTGTCTTGATGATAACAGCTTTGTAATAGAGCTTGAAGTCTGGAATTGTGATGCTGCCAGCTTTGGTTTTCTTTTTCAACATTCCTCTGGGTACTCAGGGTCTCTTATGGTTCCATATAAGCTTTAGGATTATTTGTTCCCTTTCTTTGAAAAACGTTGATGGTATTTTGATAGGGATTGCATTAAATGTATATATTGCTCTAGGTAGCATAAAAATTTTCACAATATTTGTTCTTCCAATCCATGAGCATGGAACATTTTTCCATTTCTTTGTGTCTTCCTCAATTTCTTTTCTTTTTTTTTTTTTTTAAGGATTTTATTTATTTATTTGACAGAGAGAGAGAGAGATCACAAGTAGGCAGAGAGGGAGGCAGAGAGAGAGGGCGAAGCAGGCTTCAAGTCTGCCAGGGTGCAGCTGCACACCAGAAGTAATGTGTTCTGTGTGAGCAGTAAGTGACTCTCAGAGGGAAAACACAAAAGGGAAGAATTCAGGTTTTCCTTAGTAGGAGAGAAAAAGAAAGAGTTCTTCCCTTACAGGTATCCATCAGGAAAGCTAGAAAAAATAAAGGATTAAAGTGTTTGCTTCCAGGAAGTGTGACTGGGAAGGAGGTGGGATAGAGCAGGAGGCCCCTGCTTTTTATTATAAACTCTAGTCTCTCTCTTTTTAAAAATCACACAACTAGGAGCACTTGGGTGGCTCAGATGGTTAAATGTCTGCTTTCAGCTCAGGTCATAATCTCCAGGTTCTGGGATTGAGCCCCAGGTGGGGCTCCTGGCTAAGCAGGGAGTCTGCTCCTAGCTAAGCAGGGAGTCTGCTTCTCCCTCTCCCTATGCCTCTCCCCCTGCCCATGCTTTCTCTATTTCTCTGTCTCAAATGAATAAATAAAATCTTTTAAAAATATATTGAGTTATAAATTATGAACTATAGAATTCATTTTTTTTAAATATAAAATTTAAAAAAACCTGCGTGTATATTTGATTATTTTTAAAGGGTAGGGCTACAAAAAATATGACAGAGACACTGGTGCATCCCCCTCCAGGTCAAGTTCAATCCCCAAGGTGGGGTGGGACTGTTTTTTAAATGTTATGTGTTCAGATGAGGCCTGTACTGCAGGCAGCCAGGCTGAATGGAGAGTAAAATAGGAGGGAACTGTTCAAATTTTAATCTTGTTTCCAGACCATTATGTGTTACCTTAGGAAAAACAGGGCCTGCTAACACCTGCGGCCTGGTTCAGTTGTTCCCCAGTGTCAGATTAAGCCAGACAGAATCCCTGGGCTTTGGAGGAATAGAAGCAGGTGGGGACCAACTAACCTTCCCCTACCCTCTTCCTCCTGGAACAAATGATTTGCTGGTGCCCAAGACTCTTCCCTGGGGCCCGTTCCCACCCCATCCCTTCCCAAACTTCAGCACCCATGGGGGCCAACTCTGTTAGGTCTCTGATTCTGAACCTGCCTGCAGAGACAATGCCCTGGGGCAAATGGATTCACAAGCTAGGATTATTAGACCTTTGAGGAAGTATTTCAAAAGGAAAATAACATATAGATTCCATCAAAAGCAAAAATATTAGCAGAGATCAACAAATAATTTTAAATTTAGGGAAAAGTGAAAGGTATGATGTCTAGAAACAGAAGTATTATCCAGATATTAATCTATAAGCAGGTGTCCCAGAAAGAGAAAAAAATTAAGATGAAGAAGAGGACTTATTTGAAGAAATTCTGGATATTAGTTACCTAAAATTTTAGAAAAGTGGTAAGCCTCAGATTGAAAGGGCTCAGAGAGTGCAAAGAGGAAGTATAATAACAAATTCACATGTAGATACACTATAGGATAATTCAAGAATATTAATAATGGGATAATAGTAAAGAGTAGTGATAGAAAATAATTTAGGACATATAATTTTATACCTAGCCAAACAGAAGGGCATGATCAAAAAAAATATATATCCTCATGCAGATATGACCTCTAAAGAGATGCTGCACTAAAAACCTACATTGGAGAGCTTTGGATGACATACTTAAAAAGAAGAAGGGTAGTATATCCAGGAGAGAACACAAAATAAATGAAGGAAAAATAAATAAATAAAATATATTATTTTAAATAAATAAAATATTAATTAAAAAATAAATGAAGGAAAGATAATGAAATACTTTAGTAGTGGAACAGGAAGATTTGAAATAGAGGATCTTACATGTGTACCTTCAAAAGAATGGAACTTAAGAACTGAGGGACTGATTTCCTGTAAATGCCTGATTTATAGAAGATGGAGACTATCTCCTCACCAATGATACTGTACCCACCAAGAATCTCTCCCCATCCCCAAGCCAATGAACTCACTGCTTGAACTATGCTGAGTTTTCCCCTCTGAACTTTTTGCCCATCAGAACAACCTGCAAACAAAATCAAACCCTCAATGGACTTGCCCTGTAGCTTGCTATACCGAGTGTTTTCCGAGTTGTAATTTCTCTACCGTTCCTGAATAAACTCGGTTTCTGCTCATTTGAACTTGCCCCAGTTTACTTCATTATTTAGGTTGACAGTTCTTGTCTTTAAAGAAAGGAGTAAAAATAAATCCATAATAACTCAAAATGGAAAATATAGAAAATACCAACTTGATAGGGTTGTAATAGGGAGAGACCAATGAATGTGAGAGCCTGCTAGTTTCTTGTGTTATTTAGGGAGAGATCTAAATATCAATTTTTAAAAATTTTTTAAATTATAAGAAAGAATTAAAAAGAAATGTAGGGTGCCTGGGGGGCTCAGTCAGTTATGTGTTTGTCTTCAGTTCAGGCCATGATCTCAGGGTCCTGGATCGAGCCCCACATCGGGCTCCCTGCTCACTGGGGAGTCTGTTTCTCCCTTTCCCTCTGTCTCTCCCCCAGCTTGTACTCTCTCAAATAAATAAATAAAATCTTTGAAAAAAAAATAAATGTAAATTGAGTAGGCAAATCCAAATAATACATTAAGATGGTAAAAGTAGATCCAAATTCATGATTAATTATACTAAATGTAAATAGAATAAATTCACTATTCATTGAGATTGTTGACAAATTAAACTTAAAAAAAAATCTAGATATAATCTGTTTATAAGAGATATCTACATCAAGATCAAAAGCTTCTGCATAGCAAAGGAAATAGTCAACAAAACAAAGAGGCAACCCATGGAATGGGAGAAGATATTTGCAAATGACAATACAGACAAAGGGCTGATATCCAGGATCTACAAAGAACTCCAACTCAACACACACAAAACATATAAGCATGTCAAAAAATGGGCAGAAGACATGAACAGACACTTCTCCAATGAAGACATACAAATGGCTAACAGACACATGAAAAAATGTTCATCATTACTGGCCATCAGAGAGATCCAAATCAAAACCACATTGTGATACTACCTTACACCAGTTAGAATGGCCAAAATTAACAAGACAGTAAACTACGTGTGTTGGAGAGGATGTTGGAGAGAAACCCTCTTACACTGTTGTTGGTGGGAATATAAGAGATATCTGAAATATAAGGATATACAATAATTGAAGTTAGACATTCATGGCAAATACTAGCTAAGTAAAACTGGTATGGCAACATTGTATCAAATAAAATAGGCCTTAAGATAAAAACACATTATTAACGATAGAAATACTACATGAATGACAAAGATTTAATTCATTAATAAGATATAGCAATGTTAAACATGCAAAGGCTCATAAAATAACCTCAGAATATATTAAATGAAACTTGATCTACAAAGAGAAACTAATAGGTTTACCATCATAGTAAACAAATTTCAACTTTCTTCATTATTGATAGATTATTGTTAAGAAACAAAATACAGGGGTGCCTGGGTGTCTCAGGCATTAAGCATCTGCCTTCGGCTCAGGTCATGATCCCAGGGTCCTGGGATCAAGCCCTGCATTAGGCTCATTCCTCAGCAGGGAGTCTGTTTCTCCCTCTTCCCTCTGCCTGCTGCTCTGCCTACTTTTGCACTCTCTGTCTGTCAAATAAATAAAATCTTTAAAAAAATAACAAAATTCGAAAAAGTAAAATTGAAGATCTAATTGTCTTTATTAAACAGTTCATGATTTGGGCAGCTTCCCATCTAGCAAGTAGAGAAGAACCCACTAATTAAACAAAAGAAAAGTTTTTAAAGGCAGAAAAAAGGCATTTAAAAAAAAAAGGAAGAAGAAAGGAATTTATTAGTAAAGAATGTAATATTTGGGCAAGTCTACCCTACTAAGGGAACGTGAAAAGGGTCTATCAGTAAATTTCCCAGGATTGACCAGGAAATTCTATGTTGACTGGGTAAAGGTGAAGTTCCCAACAGTGTTGAAACTGCAGTTAGGTTAGGTATTAAGTCTTGCATTACTGACTCTCGGGGTTCTAACCTATGTGATGCCAATTTTGGCCTGTGGTTTTGTGTTGTCTTTTTTTAAAGATTTTATTTATTTATTTATAAATAAGTGGGGTGAGGAGCAGAGGGAGAAGCAGGCTCCCTGCTGAGCAGGGAGCCCAATGTGGTTCTCCATCCCGGGAACCCGGGATCATGACCTGAGCAGAAGGCAGATGTTTAACCAACTGAGCCACCCAGATACCCCCACTTGGCCCATTTTTTAATTTTTTTTTTATTCTTGTTGATTTTAAGAGTTACTGTAATGAGTATGAGATGGTGTCACATTGTGATTTTGCTTTTCATTTCCCTAATGACTAGTGAAGATGAATATCTTTTCATATGCTTACTGGGGTTGTGTTTTTTGTTGTTGTTGTTGTTGTTGAGTTTAGGAGTTCTCTAAATATTCTGGATATTAATTTCTTTTTTTTAAGGTTTTGTTTATATATTTGTTATGAAAATAACAAAACCCAAACCAAAACAAACTATCTTGAGATTTTAATAAAGATTGCATTGAATCTGTAGATGACTTTGGGTAGTGTTGATATCCTAACAGTACTAAGTTTGCTAATCTCAGAACATGGGATGTCACTCCACTTATTTGTGCTTTCTTTAATTTCAGCAACATTTTATAGTTTTCAGCATATAGTTCTTTTTCCTGCTTGGTTAAGTTCTTTAGTATTTTACTCTTTTTGATGATACTATAAATGGAATTGTTTTGTTAATTTCCTTTTTGGATTGTTCATTGTTGGTGCATAGAAATAAAAACCAATCAGAAGGTATTGATTTTGTACTCTTCAGCTTTACTGAATTCATTTATTAGTCCTAACAAGTTTTGTGCATATGTGTAAATTTTAGGGTTTCCCACATATAAGATCTTATCATCTGCAAACAGAGATACTTTTACTTCTTCCTTTACATTTTGAACGTCTTTCCTTTCTTTTTCTTGTCTGATTGCTGTAAGTAGGTCTTCCAGTACTATGTTGAACATATTACCGAAAGCAGGCACCCTTGTCTCATTCCTGATCTTAGAAAGCTTTGGGTTTTATCACTGAATGTATTGATAGCTGTAGGGTTTTTTTTTTCCCATATATGGCCTTAATTATGTTGAACTAATTTTCTTTTGTTTCTAGTTTGTTGAGTGTTTTTATCATTAAAGCGTGTTGAATTTTGTCACACTATTTTTCTGTATCAGTTAAGAAGATCATGTGGCTTTTTTCCCCATTGTATCTTTTGTATAATGCTGAAAACTAAAATAAGAATGAAAAGCTATATGTAAAGGAAAGCAAGGGAATGATGAACACAAGATTCATGTTGATAGTTATCCTGGGTGGAGAGCTGCAAGGAGGTACAATGGTGAAAGAAAAGGAACAATACATGTAAATGTATCTTATTTATTGTTAGAACCCTAGGTTTTATTTGGGTGTCAGAGTGAGCCTGTGTGATTATTAAATTGCTAAAAACACCCAACTGTATAATTAACTATATCTAACTATAACAAAAAAATAAGACCATATTTGGATTATTTGATAAGAGAGAGTCTTTAGCCAGTATTTATGAATTAATACTGATTACTGAGGTCTGGGAAAATTTGTGATATAAAAGGGACAGATGATGGGAAAATTACTTATTACTTATTATTACTTAGCTTTAAGGAGTCTACCATAAGGACTACAAAGGAAAGAATTAAAAATGGTTGCTTTGACTCAAAAATTCCTCGCCTGGGGTTGGCTCAGTCAGGTAAGCATCCAACTCTTGATTTCAGCTCAGGTCATGATCTTAGGGTTGTGAGATCAAGCCCTGCATCAGGCTCCTTGCTGGGCATGAAGCCTGGTTAAGATTCCCTCTCTCCCCTTCTTTCTCTCTCTCTTCTAAAAAAAATCATCAACAGATGTTGAACTCCTGTTAATCTTATACTGACTATAGCATCTGGAAGGAAGTAAAAATAATCTCTCTAAATTAGTCTGAAATGCATAAAAAATAGATGGGTTGATGGATGAGTAGAAGATGGATAATTGAGTAGATATATAATAAAGCAAGTATAGTAATACATTAAGGGGTAGAATCTAGGTGGTGGTAATATGGGTGCTCACTATAAAAGTTTTCAACCTTCCTGTTTGTATGAAAATTTCCACAGTAATATTCAGGCATAGAGAAGGATGCCAATGATCCAAAAATCCATTAGGAAATTTATTAAATAATGGTATATCCACATAATGGAATGAAATAAATATTAATTAAAAGAATTTTGTTGCCTTAAAGCTGTGTGAGGAGGGGTGGAGTAGGGCTATTTCTGTTTTTTTTTTTT
>ML105292.1:6567-29698 GCA_003697995.1 Taxidea taxus jeffersonii
AAAGGTAAGTTTCTCTTTGTTTTCCAAAGACAGTAATTAAAATGTAAATTCAAAATAAGTTCCCCTTTGTTTTCCAAAGCCAAGTCTGCAGCTTTGGAAGCAGGAGCCTGGAAAGAGCACTGCTTGAAATCAAAAAGCAGTAGACAAGTCCCTTTTCTATCCTGTGTTTAGCTTCTGTGACTGCTGTGATTGCTGCTTTAGTGGGATGGGGATATATTTTCACAGGGTAGGACTTAGATAGAGCTCTGTGCATAAGATCTCAGTTCTTCACCAGGCTTCCCTACAAGCCTCAAGGCTCTAGGTTGCTGCTCTTGGCAGGATGCGGAAGCCCCCCACCCCCCCCATCACGGAACTTGGGGTGAAGCAGGGAAGACCTACAGTGGAAATGAACAGTCATGCTTAAGTGTGATGATTGCTTTGGTGGGGAGTGCATGAGCTGTGGGCAGGTGCATCTAACTTCATTTACAGGGAGGTGGGTCGGAGCAGGCTTTCCAGAACTGGCATTTAGTCAGAGAACTGAAGGTTGGGAGGGTTTGGCCCTAGAAAGAGCAGGTTCTAAGATAAAACAGTATGTGCAGGGACGCCTGGGTGGCTCAGTTGGTTAAGCAGCTGCCTTCGGCTCAGGTCGTGATCCCAGCATCCTGGGATCGAGTCCCACATCGGGCTCCTTGCTTGGCAGGGAGCCTACTTCTCCCTCTGCCTCTGCCTGCCACTCTGTCTGCCTGTGCATGCTCTCTCTAACAAATAAATAAATACAATCTTTAAAAAAAAAAACAACCAAAAAACAGTATGTGCAAAGGCCAGGAAGGCAGGAAGTTGAGCGGGCAACAGGAATTGAAGGGAACTCAGTCTGCCTGGAGCACAGAATGCTTGGAGGAAAAGGCAAGAGTTGGAAAGACAGGCAGTGGCTGGGCCATCCTGCTTGGAGGAAAAGGCAAGAGTTGGAAAGACAGGCAGTGGCTGGTCCTGGATGGCCTTGACCTCCTGTTTGGGAATTTGGAGTGCATCTTGAGAGGGAGCTGTTGGTGGATCTTGAGCAGAGGCAGGGCAGACAGGTTGATGCAGAGTCGGGGGAGATTTGCAGGTGGCCTGGACTGGGGGAGTGCCGGTGGGGGAGGAGCAGTGGAGGTAGTTGAGAGTTGGAATGGACAGAACTTGATGACTGTTTGGATGCCGGGTGTGAGGGGAAAGCTCGGGTGATACGCAGATTTCTGGCTTAGGATTGCAGTGCTATTCCCTGATGAGGTAGAGGACTCGAAAGAAGGCGCATTTGGGGAGAAAGATGTTACCTCCGGGTATAAACATACAGAGTATGTTCACTCCCTTAGAAATCCACTTGCGTTCCACCTGTTCGTCCTCCCCAGAACCCCTGGCAACCACTGGTCTCTCTCCTGTTTCAGCAGTTTTGTCTTTCCTGGAACATCCACAGCTGGAAGCATACAGTATGTAGTTCTTTCGGATTAACTTCTTTCCCTTGGTAATGTGCACTTGCTGGTCCCGCGTGTCTCCTTCCGGCTCAGAAGCTCATTTCTCTGAGTCTGAATAGCATCCCATTCTCTGGATGTACCCATGACAACCTTCTAGTGAAGTCTGGCTGAGAACACAGACCTAAGGCTAAGGCTGGAGAAGATGGGAGACTAAGTCAAGGGAAGGGTTTTGCAGAGTTACTTTTCTGAAGGATGAGAGGAGCTGGAACCTGAGGGTTGGCGGCGGAGAGCCAGAGACAGGGAGATGTCCCACAGGTCAAGGTCTTGGAGGAGGTGGCAGGGAATCCTGCCCAAAGCACTAGAAGAAGGTGGATTTGCTTCTGCGGGGGAGGGGTGCCTCCTCCATAGTAGGAGAGAACAGAGGAAGGCTACCTGAGGTGGGGATGACATTGAAGAGCCCTCGTATGTCTCTTTGACCATCTGATACAAGTGAGGGGGGGAGGGGGAGGGATTAGAGGTGTATGCAGAAGGTTGTGTTCATATGCAAATATTGGGTGCTATGATCTGGTGGTATGGCTATGCCTAAGCATAAACATTAAGCAGCAGTGCTTCTAGGATATATGTAAGCCCACGTGTATAGATGGTGTCCTCGTCATTCTCGTGTATGGGGTGGAGGCGGCAGGCTAGCAGTGAGGCTGTATCAAGCCCCGGGCAGAGTGTCAGTGCCAGGAAACACAGTGGGGTAGGTGGGAATACTGTGGGGCTCTAAAGGCATTCTGTTTACTAGCAGACTTGGAAAAGCGGGAAGCAGCTCTTGGGGCGGATAGCGGATGGGGCAGGCTTCTCCACTTCTTCACATGAAATGTATCTCCTTGGCATGCATTACCCGTTAACACTGTTTGAGTTAGTATAACCTTATTTAATAATGCTGTAAGAGCATTAGGCTTCATTCCCACCTCCGCATGAATCTAATTACATAACAGGACTCCCGTCGTAATAGGTCTGTTAATGGGCGTTTGGGGAACATGGCCCAGGATGAAGGAATATGGAGACAGAGGTGACATGAGGGCTTGTGTGTCTGTGCCAAGGTGAGGATATAGAAGTGTGTAGAAAGACAGAAGCTGGGGCAGAAAACTTTGGAGTTTCACCTTGGGTCCTGGCAGAGCTGAAATGATAATAAATATTCCTCCCCTAGAATTCCTCTGCTTTCATGGAGTTGTCAGGGACAGATGGGAAGCTGGCAAAGTTCAGTTCTCCCAACTCAAATCAGTATCCTCAAGTATCCTCAGCGTGGGCAAATGAAGATCCTTCTGGGCTTTTGTAGTTCTTAGTCCCTCATCGGAAAATGGTGAAAGGAAGGGTCCAGAAGGAGGTGACTTTCCTCACGCTTGTCTGTAGTTGACTTTTTGGAGAGTTTCTAACATTTGGACTCTTGGCCAGCCAGCCATCCGTCTGCCCATCTGCCACCTTCAGGAACGCCGAGCACCCTGTTCCTGTGTTGGTTCATGGCCTCCAGAGTTCCCAGGTGAAATTGGAAACCAGCCGCTGTCCACAGAGGGCAGAGAGAGACTAGAGAGAAAGGCAGACCAGGCCGGGTTGGCAGCTGGCAGGTTTGATAGGCTTCTCTGGGCTGGCTGCGCAGTGAGGAGCTCTCTGGAGCTCCTGGACCTGCCAGCCAGAATCTTTTTTTTTTTAATTGTGTTATGTTAGTCACTGTACAGTACATCATTAGTTTTTGATGTAGTGTTTCACGATTCAGTGTTTGCCTGTAACACCCAGTGCTCCATGCAATCCGTGCCCTCCTTAATACCCATCACTGGGCTCACCCATCCCCCCACACTTCTCCCCTCTAAAACCCTCAGTTTGTTTCCTGGAGTCCACAGTCCTTCACGGTTCGTGTCCCACTCTGATTTCCCCTCCTTCATTTTTCCCTTCCTTCTAGTAATGTCCTCTGTGCTATTCCTTAGTTCCACAAATAAGTGAAACCATGTGGTAATTGACTTTCTCTGCTTGACTTATTTCACTCAGCATCATCTCCTCCAGTCCCATCCATGTTGATGCAAAAGATGGGTATTCATCCTTTCTGATGGCTGAGTAATATTCCATTATTAGGGACCACATCTTCTTTATCCATTCGTCTGTTGAAGGGCATCTTGGCTTTTTCCACAGTTTGGCCATTGTGGACATTGCTGCTATGAACATTGGTGTACATATGGCCCTTCTTTTCTTTTGGGTAGATACCCAGTAGTTCAATTGCAGGGTCATAGGGTAGCTCCCTTTTTAATTATTTGAGGAACCTCTACACTGTTCTCCAAAGGGGTTGCACCAACTTGCAGTCCCACCAACAGTGTAAGAGGGTTCCCCTTTCTCCACAACTTCTCCAACATTTGTTGTTTCTTGCCTTGTCGATTTTTGCCATTCTAACTGGTGTAAGGTGGTATATCAATGTGGTTTTGATTTGAATGTCCCTGATGACTAGTGAGTTGTTGAACATTTTTTCATGTGTCTTTTAGCCATTTGTATGTCTTCTTTGGAGAAGTGTCTATTCATGTCTTCTGCGCATTTTTTGATATGATCATCTGTTTTGCGTGTGTTGAGTTTGAGAAGTTCTTTATAGATCTTGGATATCAGCCCTTTGTCTGTAGTGTCATTTGCAAATATCTTCTTCTGTTCTGTGGGTTGCCTCTTTGTTTTGTTGACTATTTCCTTTGCTGTGCAGAAGCTTTTGATCTTAATGGAGTCCCAAAAGTTCATTTTCGCTTGTTTCCCTTGCCGTCGGAGCTGTGTCTTGAAAGAAGTTGCTGTGGCTGCCAGAATCTTAAAGGTTTCTAGAGAGGTTTTTAACTGGGTATAGTCCCGTATGTCATTTAGATGATCTCAGTACCACATTACACTCTCAAGGCTGTGTTCTTGAAGTGCCTCCCAGCATGGGACCAGTGGGAGTAATACTCATTCTAAGGATGGGGAGGAGGTGAGGAGACTCCGATGGCTGGAGTCCAGCTCTTGAGTCAACCGGTGGTCATGTTCCCTCACTGACCTTCTTCAGCAGCTAGGCCCTAGGTTATCGCAGTGAACCAGGCAGACAAATGAGACAGATGAACCAGACAGACGTGGTTCATTCTTATAGCTAATGGATGTGCATATGGAGGGCCTAACCCAGTATCTGATGTGTGGGAAGAGTGCCGTATGAAAGTTGAATGTAGGACATGAAGGCAATCTGACTGCAACATGTCACCCCATTGATCGCTGGGGTTGGTTGGACTGCTCTGGATGGCTAGGTGGGTGTCCCCTCCCCCTTGACTGCTCCACAGGCCTCCCTCCTAAAGCCGCCAGCACTTGGCCAAGAGGACTACCTTCCCTGATAGAGGAGGACTGTTCTTTGGTCAAGGGTATACAAAATGTTGCGTTCCCCTGCTACAACTTCCAAACAAGCCCTCAAGGTCCATTTGTAGGAGAATGTAGGGTAGGTCAAGCTTCTAAGATGCCAGATGCATCCAAATGAGGCCCTGCACAAGGCTGACTGCCCTTGGAAACAAACAAAACATTTGAACGTTGTTTCTATAAATGCTGAGGGTTGATGAATTTTGCATTTGTGTTTGTTTCAAGTGTTAAAAAAAGATCAACTTCCATCAAAACTTGAAGATTATCAGTGAAGAAATTTAAAATCAAAGTATGTTTATTCATTAAGTATTTTCGAATAACTGGGGATGAAAATGCTAGTTGGGCAGGTTATTTAAAAAGCAAACCTCTAGGGGCACATGGATGGCTCAATCAGTTAAGTGGCTGCTTTCAGTCCAGGTCATGGTCCCAGGGTCCTGGGATGGAGCCCCACACAGGGTTCTCTGCTCAGCAGGGAATCTGTTCCTCCCTCTTGCTCAAGTTTGCTCTCTCTCGCCCTCCCCCTTTCTCTCTGTCAAATAAATAAAAACATAAAATCTTAAAGGGGAAAAAAAAAAGCAGACCTCTGAAGCAGGGCCATGACTGCAGAATTTAAGAAGGTGCTCATCATCGGGACGTGCAAGTCTGGGCCTTGCTTGTGGGCCCACTGCCCTTAAGGAAATAAATCTGTCACATGAAATACCAGGTATTTGTGGGCGTTGCCGTCAGTCCTCCAATCACACTCGAGCAGTCACTTCCCACACTTCAGACCTGTCTGTAGCAGCAGGGGGTTGTGGGCCCAACCGTGCCAAGCCCCTCCATGGGCCCGCATGCTTTCTCGGGGCGCTCCTCCAGGTGAGAGAGCTCTGTACATCAGACGGGTCCTCTCTGCAGACACTGCCGCACTGGCGAAGAGCCCAGGCTCTGAACCAGACTGTGGGGTCCCGTCCCAGCTCTGCACCTCAGCCCCTCTGCAGAAAGTGACTGCTTTAGGAGAGCCTTGTGGAAGTGAGATGAGCTGAGGACTTACTAGGCTATAATTTGTATCACATCCCCGGGGCTGTTGTCATCAACTGCCACAAAATAGGTCTACAGAACGACAGAAACATACTCTCTCACAGTTCTGGAGGCTACACGTTCAAAGTCAAGTTGTTGGTACGGTCTTGCTCCAAAATCCCAAGGATCTGCACTGTGATTTACATATAGGGGCCACCTCTGTATCCGCAGCTGCCACTTCAAGCACCCCGGGGTCTGCTGGGGCAGATGGCCCAGGACGTGGCAGCACGGCTGTTACTAGAGCCTTCTCTGGTTCCAGCCGCACTCAAAACCAGCAGCTTTCCTAGTGTCTCGGTCAGTGGGCTGCGGTAGTGCATCCCAATAAGGGATAGGGTGCCTCCAAAGTCCAAAGAGGCCCATTTAGGCCTTGTGCCTCTTTCTTGGTTTTGGGGGGTGGGGCAGATACAACAACTTATCCTCACTTAAGAAAGGGTATCTCAATATGCCTCCCCCCACCACAGGGCCCCTGAAAATTTCATCCAGGTAGGAGGCCCCTCGGTTTGTGTGTGAGACGTCTCACCTTCTGACATGCAAATTTCTTACGATTAAGTCTAGAGTAGTCGCTGCTACTTGTTCCCCAGGTCCAAGCAGCATACTGTTGTCAATGTAACGGACCAGTGGAAGGGAAGGGTGACCAGGAACCTTGTGAACTAAATTGTGGCATAGGCTGGAGACTTGATACACCCCCCGGAGGTAGGACAGAGAACGTAGACTGCTGGCCTTGCTTGGTACACACTGAGATACTGAGAAAGTAGCACTGGCTACTAGATGCGTAAGCTGGCTCATGGTAAGTGCTCACCCGTGTTTGCTCCTGTTACACCAGATCTAACCTTGCTCAGATGGTTCAGCCTCCATCCTAGGGGTCTTACATCAGCTTTGTATAGAAAATCCATTGGCTCAGGTTTCATTCCTGATGATAGGTGTGTTTGGTAATTAATCAAGACTGGCTTTTTTAAAAGATTTTATTTATTTATTTGACAGAGAGAGAGAGAACACAAGCAGTGGGAGAGGGAGAGGGAGAGGGAGAAGCAGGCCCCCCACTGAGCAGGGAGCCCGATGTGGAGCTCAGTCCCAGGCTCCGGGGATCATGACCTGAGCCGAAAGCGGATGCTGAACTGACTGAGCCTGAACCCAGGTGCCCTAGTCTGTGGCAAATTTTTATTACAAATGATGCCTAATCATGTATTGCCTGAGGATACAATAATGAAAATAATTTTTAAAAAATAAAAAAATATATACACACTTCAGAATTTAGACATTCAAAATTAGATTGTAATCTTCAAAACAGTCACCTGGTAGAGCACAGGATTTCCAATACTCAGAACATTTCTGAAGGTCTAGTGCCTGTAGAGCACTTTTTAGAACATAATTGGTGGGGGCAAGCCTTCATTCTTCTAAGGTGGATCTGGTTTGGGGTACACACCTAAAGTGATTTGGAATCAAATCTGAGAATTGTGAGTCATGACAGTCGATAAAATATGGAATGGAAGACAGAATCTGAAAAAATGAATTTTTTTTTCCTTGGTATGACTTCTAAAGTGCTTTTAAATTTTGTGATATTTATAATTCTCTTCCTACTTTTGAATTCTTAAAAATATGCTCTTACTGTGTATCCATGTCATAAGTACAGAATACCTCAACAAAACACAAGTCAATTCCCTACATATCTGCAAAGAACAAGGCATTAGTCATGGACTCTCCCAACAGATAATTAGTGTAAATGTGCTTATGGTCCTATAGGGGAGGGGTTAAGTAAACTGTGCATAGACATTAGTAAACTGCAGCAGTCCCTGGGTTAATCTCGATTTGGGTAGTCTCTTGGTGTTCTTACAGCTTTTTCTTTGCTTGTCTTGCCTGTTCTTGAAAGCTTTGCTATACCCTGCCATCTCAAGTGTTAACAGAAGTCAGAGTTATCATTTTTTTAAAAATATTTTATTTATTTATTTGTTAGAGCGTGAGCACAGGCAGACAGAGAGGCAGGCAGAGGCAGAGGGAGAAGCAGGCTCCCTGCCAAGCAAGGAGCCCGATGTGGGACTCGATCCCAGGACGCTGGGATCATGACCTGAGCGAAGGCAGCCGCTTAACCAACTGAGCCACCCAGGCGTCCCAGTCAAGAGTTCTCATTTCCCCTCTCACTCTTGAGTGCAAAAAAAGATGCTTAAGGCAGGGATACCAGTGTTAAGAATGTCCTCATGGGCTTGCCTAGGTGGCTCAGTCAGTTAAGCATCTGCCTTCAGCTTAGGTCATGAACCCGGGGTCCTGGGATTGAGTCTCACATCAGGTTCCCAGCTCAAGGGGAGTTTGCTTCTCCCTCTGCCTTCCATTCCCCCTGCTTGTGCTTGCGCTCTCTCTCTCTCTTTCTCTGACAAACAAATAAATAAAATCATAAAAAAAAAAAAAGGAAGGCCCTCATGAACCTTGTATGTGATCTTAGGTTGTCGTCTAAGGTATACTATGACAAAGAAAGAAGAATTAAATTTTAAAAGTACCATTCTTTTTAGATTTTTTAGAATGCTCAGATTCCAGTTCACTGGAAGTATGTTCTGAAATGAATTTGCTTAAAGTAAGGTGAGTCAGATGACATGGACTTGACCAGGGCCGGTCCTCGAAAGAGAAAAGGAAATCCAAAGGTGTTTGAAAGAACATTGCCCATGGTGAGGGAAAATTCCCCAGGAACCATCATAGCCTCTCAGGGTTATAGCATGTTTAGTGTTAGAAGCAGCATTGAATCCTTGGCTTATTACTGCTACTGTCTGAATTTGAGTTGATAGTTTTTTAACAGTTATTTTCTAAGTTTTATGAAAAAATATTATTTCAGATCAACTGCCGATTTGGACTTGGGAGGCCTGAGGAGGGTAAGGAGGAAATTCTCCTTTTTAGTCAATGCAAAAACTATTAAGGGTAAATAATTGTGGATCATGCCAAAAAGCATTAAGGATACAATCTGTCTTACATAGAGACTAAGTGACATCTAATAGTTTAAAGAGATTTCATTACTGCTGCTAATTGAAATAAATGGTCTGATGAGTTCCAAAAACCTTACTGTTAGGTTTCCATAAAGTTATAAATACAGACAGAAGAAGACCTACTTCATTTGGAACATGTCTGAAAGATAAGGAAAACAATTGGTATGTATTTTTTGTTTACCCAAATCATGACAAACAGCAATTCCAAGTTTTAAGATGTTTTCCCTAGAACTCAGAACTCTATAATAAGACTAGAGGGATACCTACTGTATTTGACACCTAGAGTGTATAATATTAATACCCACCTCTAGGGACAAAATTATTTTAAGTTAGTGGCCATGAGATAAAATAAAACAAATACTTTCTTTATTTCTTCTTTAGTTTTAAAGCAATTGACAATTAAAATAAGGAGTAAACTTTAATTTTAAAGTATTCCAACCTTACAGTAAATGTATTTTATCTATGACATAAAATTTGCACTTAACCAAACTAAAGTATTATACTTTGCAGTTTGTGCTGTCTCACTGTCTTTGAATTTTCAACACAAATAAAAACTCAAAGTGGCCGCAAAAGAATAATAAAATTGAAGTACTTCAAGTTTTGTTTCTTTGTTTTTTGCAAGTCATGGTTCTTTCATTGTTGATTTCAAACCTGCTATTTACTTTGGGGATATATAATTGTACTATAAGAAAGGTTTGACAATTTTCACAAACTTATTCTAGGGAAGAACTCTTGTAAACCAAGTCCGTGGGTTTGTGCCAACTGTGCAACCAGGAGTTCTCTGAACTAACTCTCACGCAGAACATAGCACCGATTAAAAGGACAAGTAAGGGGCGCCTGGGTGGCTCAGTGGGTTAAGCCTCTGCCTTCGGCTCAGGTCATGATCCCAGGGTCCTGGGATAGAGCCCCGAATCAGGCTCTCTGCTCAGCAGGGAGCCTGCTTTCCCCTCTCCCTCTCTCTGCCTGCCTCTCTGCCTGCTTGTGATCTCTGTCAAATAAATAAATAAAATCTTTAAAAAAAATAATAAAAATGAAAGGACAGGTAATAACAAGATGCTAATTAGAAGTGAATGCACGTATCATTAAAACTCAGCAGTAAGGAACTGCAGCATTTACAATTTCGACCAAAGATTTTTTTTAGGGAGCAGTGTTTTACCACTCATATTGTTTAGAATTGTCTGCAGGGCATGTTTATAATTAAAAGGTTTATTTTGTTTTTATGGACCTTCTTACTGTCTGCAACTGGGGTGAGCTCTTTCCTCTGTGATGTCCTGGAAGACATAAAGAAATGTGATCATTTTAGTTTAAGAGAAGCTATTTCTTCTGTAAAGTGGTGCTGGTGTCTCTCTCACAGGGTTGTAGACTGAATGAAATGGGATCATTTCTATCAAGTTACTTTGTAAGTTTTGAAACAACTTTATAGATTTAGGGTGTTCTTATTGACAGGGAATATGCCTTTATATTTATCAAAACTTTGAAAATATTTCTTTTTTTTTTTAAGATTTTATTTATTTATTTGACAGACAGAAATCACAAGTAGGCAGAGAGGCAGGCAGAGAGAGAGAGGAGGAAGCAGGCTCTCTGCTGAGCAGAGAGCCCGATGTGGGGCTTGATCCCAGGACCCTGAGATCATGACCTGAGCCAAAGGCAGAGGTTTTAACCCACCGAACCACCCAGGTGCCCCTTGAAAACATTTCTGACTGAAAATCAATCATACCGAATTGAGACTACTTGGAGAAAACTGAAGCAGATCTAGAAGAAATTGAAAATGGTCTATATTACAGTGTCTAATGCTATAATGTATTTCTTCAAAAATAATTTAGATGTAAGAATATTTGTTTTGTACATGGGCACAAATCTCGTAGTACACTGTTAGTGAATGAGGGGAAGGCTGTTCCTATGTGTCAGGTATCATTTGAAAAATGGTTTTAATACTAAGACATAGTCTGTCTTAGTTTAGCACCGTAATTTAATTTCTAATCATTTCTTATTAGGTTGAAACCTTACCCATATTATTATTGATTATTATAATTTTTTATCATTTGAAAATGTCATTTTTGAGAAATATTTCCTCATTCTTTGAATTAGATTTCTTAGATTACCAGGTTACATAATTTCATATTTGTGGCTTTTAATATTAGAATTATGCGTTGCCTGTTCATGGTGCTTATCTGTTTTCTTCTGTGGTCTCAGACTACACCCAGTTGCTTTGCAAGAGCTCTTTATATATTAAAGAAAATAATCATGATTACATAGAGGTTGCAGAGATTTTCCCCAGAATGTGGTTTACCTTATATTTTATGGGGCTTTTTGTATGCACCAAATTAAAAAACTCATATATAGCCTACCTTATCAATAATTTTAGCAATTTCTTTCAGACTGGAGGAATAAAAAAGTATGAACTCTGTTAGAATTGAATTTGAATTATTTTTTATGATTTACTTGGACAACTTATTTAATCTTTCTAAACCTGAGTTGTCTCATCTATAAAATGAGTATAATATTACCTACTTCTTAATCTTATGATTATTACGTTCTTCTCAGGATGAAGTCCTTATCTTAAATTGTTGGTTCACATCCTTACCAATCTGTTGAGGCTAAATATTCTTTTTTAATTTCAAAAAGCTCTTTAATCCCCACAACAGATGTAATTTGTTTGCTTGCTATCACCATCAAGAATATTTGGTCAATTTATCATTTGCTTTTTAACTTTTCCCTTTTTTAAAATAGAGAAATATAGTTATTTCTATTTTTATGATCATTTTTATCCTTATAAATCCATTTCTTGAGTACAAAATCAGTTCATAATTGCCTCTTTCTCCCATTATTCATTTGTTGTTTGTTTCATTTCTGCATTGTGCTCTCTCACCCACCTGAATTTCATTTTGGCACATGGCATAGGGCAGAGAGCTCTAATGCTCTACATAATCATACATAGATGACAGTTAGTATCATGTGCTTTTCAGGAATTCCAGCTTTCTGTGCTCTCGTCTTACTCCAAAATTTAATGGAAATGCTTCAAGTATTTTGCCCCAGGTTATCAGTCTAAGATACTCTTCATGGTGTTAAAAATTCATCTTTGTTTTTTCTAATTGGGTGGAAGTTTTTACTGGGAATGGATATCTGATTCTAGTAAATATCTTTTCAATAACTTAGAAGTAATGGAGAGTGCTTTGCTTACTGGGCTTAATGTCATGATGCAGTATTGCATTAAGAGATTCCCTGTTGGGGCGCCTCGGTGGCTCAGTAGGTTGAGCCTCTGCCTGAGGCTCAGGTCATGATCTCAGGGTCCTGGGATCCAGCCCCACATCGGGCTCCCTGCTGAGCAGGGAGCCTGCTTCCCCCTCTCTCTCTCTGCTTGCTTATGATCTCTCTCTTTGTCAATTAATTAAATAAATAAATCTTAAAAACAAAACAAAACAACACAAAAGAGAGAGAGTGATTTCCTAAGAGTATACCATCCTTCCATTGCTGAGATGAAGCAAATAAAGAAGCAATGTCTCCTGAAGCATCAGGGGTTTGAGAGAAGGGATATATCCTCCTACTCCCAGCTTATTCTGACATTGTTTTACATTCCGTATCTTTTCTCTCATGCACAGTGGTTGACATTTACCTTCAGTTTGGTAACCCCTCCGACGGTAATTGTCATGACATTATTACAGTTGACTCTGTGCCGGGAGCTTTGTGGGAGCTGTGGTCCTCAGCTACATAAGCACAGGAGGCAGCCGCAGCGGCGGGATGTGGGAATAGCACTGCAGCCTTGTGGCTCAGAAGGTCACAGCCCTGTAGTTGTGGGCAGCTACTTGGTCTTCTGGTTTGGGCAGACATTTTGTTTGAACCACTCGGTAGAGACTTTGAGGAGGGTAGGGGGTGGGGTTTAACTCGAATCCCTACGGATTTTACTGTTTTTTGAAGAGTTCTCCCCCTGGTCTACTCACTGGCACCCCCACCCTGCCCCAAGGCACCTGCTCCCTTCCCACGCACCCCCCCAACCCCACTCCACCAGGCCTTTTAGCGGAAAATACAAACGAAGGCTGCTTGCCAGATGCCATGTGAAATTGAAAACCTTATAAAAGAAATTGATGTGGCATTCATTTTAATTTGAGTCTTTGACTTGCCTAGGAACAACAGCTCCGTGTGGAAAAAAGATACAATGGAATGATGCAGTAAGAAATACTGTCCTTGATTTCATGTAAACATTCCTTGACAGGTCAAATAGAAAGATTTTTTTAAAAGGTCATTGAAGCAAGAATTAACAGTGGGGTACAGGAATGTTACGTTTCTGGAGACAATATCTCTATGAGGTGCTGAATTCAGCTGGGTTTGCAGAAATGGCTGCACCCAGCGCTTCCCAGGCTAGCCATCAATCTGGAAATAAAGATAGAGCCACTTTAAAGTAACCATGTATCAACACGGAATGGAACACTGCTACGTTATGAAACACTCCTCTGGGAAATTCTTGATTGACAAAAAGTAGCGCTGCATTAAGTAGTAGCAATATTTTCATGGCCAGAAAGTAATAAAGCCATAGATAATCTTTATGAAGAGAAAATATTTTCCATAAAGAAGTGCCACACAATCTCAAGACTTGCTTCCTGCGGTACCCTGCTCAGGTGAAAAGTAGCTCTACCTAGATGTGAAAGAAAAAAGCTGATAATTTGAGAAGTTGTTAATTGCATCCAAGGTTGGTGTTCTAGTCAGTGTCATTTATAAGGCAGCTCAAGAAAAGATATTAGGTGCTATCTGGGATCACCCAAATCCACTGTCTCTCTGGCTTGATTAGGCTTATATAGTGGGAGAAAATTCAAGATATGCATAATGCTTCTATTAGAGATTAGAGTTGTGCCAGAGGGTCTGCAAAGCAATTTTACTCTTTTGAGATCTACTTCATTACAGAGAGGTGTGGAGAGTTGGACGTAGGTCGGGGGCATTAACTTGGAGTTTTATTGCGGTGTCATTTTAAATCAGAGTTTTACTGCCACTTCTTGGCACAGCAGTTTGGACCAGTGTATTTATCTCTGTTAATATGACCCCTTGTATTGATATACTTACTTATCTTGAAAATGGTGGTGAACCAAATCTTCTGATCTTTTTCTGATCATTTATTAAAACATTGGGATAGTAACATGCTTTGACTACTGAGCCATATTAGTCCCTCTCTCTGACAGGGAGTACAACATTCTTTGTCACCCCCAGTATTGCTCTTTTGGGATGAGCGTGCTAAATTATATTAAAAATTATCTATGAGGAAAGAGGGAGAGTGATGTTCTTTTGGAAGCAGGCAGACTGAAAATGCAAGAGCTCCTAGGGCAGTGAACTCAGGTCGTACTCCAAAAACCTTATCATTGTGCTTTGAGTTCATTCATTACGAAAATTAGATTTATTTTTAATCCAGCCATATGGTCATTAGTTACGGATATTTTGATTTTACTCTTCACATCTGGAGGGAACTTCTCTTCTTACTTGACCCTCCTCCCTCATTCTCCCCGTGGAGTTTAGAAAGCTAAAATATAATCTTCCATCCTAACTTACTTGTTCAGTCAGACTTCCCCAAGTTAGGATAAGCTTCTTGCCGTTGGTAACTTTTTCAGATAGAACACAAGGAAACAGCTTTGAAATACGCAGATAATAATAACTCATCACAGTCAGTATTTATGATTTGTTGAGTGCTTTACCATAGCATTTCATTCAGTCCTCATTACAGCCCCCTGTGGTCATGTTTTTGTCATCCCTGATTTATAGATGGGAAAATGAGGCCTAAAGAGCTTATGTGACGTGTCCAAACTCACACAGTTAGCTCCTCTTATCTGGGAACCAGGTGTACTGACCCCAGAGCCCATGCTTATCACTACTGCGCCATTCTGATTCCAACCTGGCTTTGGGGATTTGACAGCTGTTTTTCACTTGCTGTGAAACAGCTATGGAGTAGGGAGTGGTTATGTCATGAGATTTTTAATTTTTTTGGAAGATTTTCTTTATGTACTTGAGAGAGAGAGAGTGAGAGGGAGAGCTCGAGAAGGGAGAAGGTCAGAGGGAGAAGCACACTCCCCACTGGGCAGGGAGCCCGATGTGGGACTTGATCCCAGGACTCCAGGATCACCACCCAAGGCGAAGGCAGTTGCTTAACGGACAGAGCCACCCAGGCGTCTGAGATTTTTTTTTTTTTTAAACTTAGTAACATTGTATTTAGTGTAGATTTCAAAGACATTATGCTAGAATGGATCCATGTTTTATATACGACTTAAGTCAAAGAGAATTCCTTCATTCTTTCATCATGTATTACAAATAATCATCAACAGAAGGAGACTGGAAAGGTCATAGGTAGATTAAACCACACCAATTTGGGGGGGGGGGAGTTCCTGTTAAGCTTGAGCATCCAGTGTCTTGTCCCGTCTTCTGTCACTCGATGACAGAGTGAGCAGCAACCATCAGCTGTGTGTGACTTTTGCTGTGTGTGAACAAATATTGGTTCTCTTTGGTTCAGCTCTTTAAGAGTTTTTGCCATTTTAATGTCTTTGCTAAATCCGTACTTTGAAATTTTAGTTTAAGATAACTTCTTAATATCTAAGGCTTGCTTTCTTTTAGATAGAGGGGAGAATAATATAGGAATCAGGCATTTAACTGAGCAGTTCTTTTCTTACACAGAATACTTCTAGAAGCTAATTGGAGTTGCTTCCTTAGCCTCCAGCAGTTTTTCAGTACCCATAATGGCATATTTGGTATTTGAGGTAAGATTTAGAAACAGTTGAAAGTCATTTTGGTGGATGAGATAGCTCATGTGTAGTCCTGTTTTTAGTACCACATTGCAAACAGTCAAAAATAAAAATGTGGTTACAAAGTGATAAGGCTGGTTTTCTTAGACATGGGCATTTCCATGGGGAAATGGTTCATTAACATTTTGATCATGTAGGTGGTTTCACTGTTGTAATAACCATAGTCTCCCCAAAAATTACTTTCAGAGATAGTTTTTTGGAAAATAAGTCTCGATTTGTTTGCTTAAAAAAAAACTTCTGAACCCCCTGTAATAAATATCCCCTTTGAATGGTTTTATTTCACTATTAAAATTAAGAATAAATATTTGAAATTCAGTGGCTAGCAATTATAAACCCAGGAAACACGTTCCCTTCTAGGCCTTAATTGTGAGAGGGGGAGTAAGCCTGTTCTGAAGAATTAATTGCCATATTGTACAGTTCCAGTAAGGCAGAGGCCCATGTTACATCTATGAACGTCCTGTGGGTTTTAGTGGAACTATGTCTATGAGATCTGCAGATCACCTGAGAAAAGTCACATGCCGAATAGTGGCTTCATTGTGTTGGAAAGAAAGGAAAGGGGAGTTTCAACATAATGAGAAAGTATTTAGTTATGCTGTTATATTCTGTAGAATCAGTAATTACTACAGGATCATTGTTTTAAATGATCTTGAACTCTGTAATTCTCCTTTCACACAGGATGTAGAAAGCCATAAGAAGACATTTCTCCCACTTTAACCTTGAGAAAAGGATGGATGACCTATAATATCTTGTGTTTTTTCATCCCATCAAAGACCTGACGTCTAAAAGGAGGCAGGTGATCTAAATTCCAAGGAGAGAAGGGACACATCTTTGTTTTGTCTTTGGCAGAGCCCAGGTGAGAGAGGGTTAGCAGTCATTAAAGCAAAAATAAGGAAAAACAACTAAAATTTTTGTGAATTTTTAAAGGCCAAGTATGGGCTGGCATGGTCATTTCAAATTTTCAGGAACCCCAGACATAGAGGGTCTGTATCCACTTGTTGGCTCTTGGCCACAGGCCTCCATTAGATGCTTATGAGAGAGATTAGAAGTGTGGTAGGAAACCAGAGAGAGCCCCTCAGTGGCACAAACTGACTCATGATGACAACTACCTTTGGGAGGTAGGCAGAGTCTGCTAGTGTCCTGGAATGTTTATCATAGGATATAGAGGCTGTCACAGACGGGCAGGCAAGAAACCTGCCCAAACACCTGGACTGAGGCAAAGATCGACAGTTATTGGGATAGCTGCAGAAAAACATGCTCTCGCTCCCTGCATTGACACTAGATAGATCCCACCTGTACCAGGGGAGGAGTGGGAAATCACTTGTGCCTGAGATCCGAACTGATATACACAGTGATCTGCCATAACGGGGCGGGTTGAGGGGCGTGTTTGAACCCAACACCCACCAACAGTGCTGGGTAGAGACTGGCTGTCATTCATGCTTGAATAAGGTAAGAATGCCAAGGAAACCTTACTGCAGAAGCTTGGGTCCATGGGGTCTACCAAAGACAGAGGCTGCAGCAGAATAAAGAAAACCTCTCCGACAGGACTATGAAACTTCCATGGAGTAACAATCCAAAGCTGGGGGAAGGACACAGCCCCTGGGAGAGACCCCCTCTGTGCTATAAGCATGGAGGGGGAACACTAAGAAAAACCATCTGTCACTCCAGGCTTCACACAAAACCCCAGGATGGCTGGTATCCCCTGCTCGAGGAATTTGTGGCCTTTGCTGAACTGAAGGTTACTATAGCAACTGCAAAATCCAAAGCTACCTCAACTACTTTTATTTTGACACAACCACTCACAAAGATAAACTGACAGCCCAAGAGATATGTCCATTCCAGAAGTAAATTCATTTTACCTCAGTCTTGGCTGTTCATTGACCTTTATGGTGTTTTGCATTTAATAAAAAAATTACAAGGCATGCAAAAGAAAAAGGAAAAAAAATAATTGGCCTACCAAGAGAAAAAGCAGCCCATAGAGCCGGACCCAGAAATGGCTAGGATATTGAAACTACCAGATAGAAACTTAAACAATGGCTATGAATTATAATGAATTATAAAGAAGTATAGTCTGCTAATGTGAGATGTTAACAATAGGGGAACTGGATGAGGGATTATAAGGGAATCCTCTGTACTGTTTTTTCAATTAAATCTAAAACTGTTTTGAAAAATAAAGTTAATTTAAAGATTATATTGTTAAAGGATACATTTAAAATATATTGTTAAGGAAATAAAAGGTCAAGCCAGAGACCAGGAGAAAGAATTTGCTAAAGCACATATCTGATAAAGGACTGATAACTAAAATATATAAAGAAATTTTACAATTTAATAGTAAGAGGAAAACCAGGTTCACAGGAAAATGGACAAACATTTGGACCTTCAAAGAAGATTCATGGATTTCAATTGTGCACATAACACTCACCATCATTAGTCATTAGAGAAAGTAAATTAAAACCATAATGAGATATCATTAGAATCACAAGAATTAAAAAGCCTGCTAAAACCAAGTACTGTTAAGAATATAAAGCAAATGGAACTCTCACACATTTCTGGTGTGGTTGCAGATGATCCAACCACTTTGGAAAACAGTTTGGGACCTTCTCATAAAGGTGAACATAAATTTACCAGGCAACCGCTCATAGCTGTCTACCCAAGAGATACTAAAATAGATGTCACTACAAAGAGTTGATGTGTTTATACATAGCAGTTTTGCTTAAAACAGCCCCAAACTGGAAACAACTCAAACCTCCATCTACTGGTGAATGGAAAAACATTGTCACATATCCCTCCTATGAAACACTATTGAGCAAAGAAAAAAGGAACAAATCACTGATACTTACCTAATGTGGATAAACCTCAAAAGCATTTTGCAAAATGAAAGAAGTCAAATACAAAAGAATACATGGGGTATGAGTCCAGTTGTATGATATTCTAGACTGTAGAATGGGACTGCAGAAGGGCAGGTGGAAAATTTTTGAGATGAAAATGTCATATATCTTAATTGTGGTTATGGTTACATGAATATATATATTTGTCAAAACTCATTGAGATGTATAGATAAAACCAGCAAATTATGTGCAAATTATATCAACAAACCCATTCAAAGTATGGTATGAAACTCTAGAAGAACATATAATAGGCTTTCAGAAAATGATTGAAATGGAATTTTAAAAATTTTGACCATCTCGGATAATGCTGTCATCTTTGAGTGACCTCGAATAAGTTACTTCACTTATTAGTGCTTTATTTTCCTTGTCTATAAAATGAGATACCAATCCCACATCTTGGTTTAATTTTTTTTTGAGAAGATGAATTAAACATGACACATAAAGGGCTTGGAAAGATTTCCAGAATTTGGAAAACACTCAAATAATGCTCTCCGTGATGATGATGGTGTTGCTTTAGCTTCTCTGTGCATGAGCGGGCTGAGATGCCTGAGCTCCATGAGTTGCAGAAGAACTGAACTGAAAACTTCGATGATTGTTAGTATTTTACTTTAAAATTGATGTTTGCTTGTACCATTGCATAGAATCACTTTCGTAATCATTCAGAGTTCAAAGAAGTGTTTTGTTTTTTTTTTAAATGTTTTATTGAGCACTCTGTGTCAGACAGTGTGTTAGGTGGTGAAATTACCTTAAGTAAGACTGAGTCTGGGCCCTCAGGAACTTTTTGTGAAAACAGACCAATAGGTAGGGGATTACTGTGCATTGACTGTGATAAACACCATGAGGAGGTGTGGGAGCCTATTCTGGGTCTGGGGCATGGGCATCTAATCTGGAGCCGGGAAAGATTTTATAGGGGAGGTGATGATGTGGCTGAACCCTAAGGAGCATGTGTTGGAGGCAAGTTGGATATCACTTTGGCCTGTGTGGGAGTGGGAATACATTTTTTAAAGTCCATGGAACACTAAAACAGAAGGAAGAAAAAAAAAACACCTCAAGAAGCCTGCTGAATCTATGTAAATAGTATTTGATCTCTTAACAATTGATATGCAAAGTACAGGTAACTAAAGGTTCCAAGGGATATGACTCTAACTTTTTCTCATTTGTGACTTGGCAGTGTTGTTAGTCACAGTGGAAAGGTCAAACTTAAACCACGGCCATCAACCTCCTACAGAGAGCTGTTAAGATTTTAATTGAGGTGTGCACCATGGTGGTTGGTTCCTATGGAGGCAAAATCAGCCAATGTCTGTGTCAGTCTGATGAAGACGGAAACATCTGCCAGCCTATCTGAGAGAGAAGCACTGCTGATTCTCAGAATGTGTGCTCCACAAATTGTGCTTCTTGGTAGGACCTGTCTGTTGACATGCTTATCTACAGGTGGAAGAAAACAGGATGGAGACAGCCAGCATGCCTCTTGTAAAGCTGGGTGGTTTTATGATGGCGATAGAGCATCAATCTCTAAAACAATATTCTAAATTCCCAAGGAGCAGATACTGGTCTAGCCTTCTGGCTGTTATCCTTGGATATACCACAGAGACCGCACCTGGCTGCTTTTGACATTTCATTTGTGTCACCTACACACCACGCTCTTCAAATGACCTGCTAGAAATGAATTCCTGGGGCAGAGTTCAAGCATGATGATATAGGCTTGTTGCAATTCAGCTGAAAAGCGTGAACAATTGCAGAGGGAATGGGGGACAGTGTTTTGCAGAGAAAACATTGTAAACTTAGAAATGTTTAGGCTCAGGGGCACCTGGGTGGCTCAGTCAGTTAAGCATCTACCTTCAGCTCTGGTCATGATCCTGGGGTCCTGGGATTGCGCCCCAAGTCTGACTCCCTGCTCAATGGGGAGCCTGTTTCTCCCTGTCCCTCTGCCCCTAAAATTTTTTAAAATCTTTAAAAAATATATTTAGGCTTAGATTTGGAGAGTTTCATATTTTTGTTTAGTTCTATAACTTAGCATATTACTGCTTATTCTTAATTAATATTACTAATCACATTCAGCAAATACTTATTAACCACAAATGTTAGGTGTTACATAGGGAATTCAAAGATAACTGAAGTTTGTGTCCTGATGGAATTTATAATCTGGAGGGAGATCTTTATCAGTTTCAGCATCTGTTATCTAGCCACATGGGTGTGCATACACATACGTTCAGAGATCCATACATAATAAATATGTAATTAACTAAGTATACAGAACATTTCAACATGATGTGAATACCAGAGTGAGATATAGACAGAATTCTATGGGAACACCAATGAGAAAACTGCTCTTTTTGATTGGGGGTTTCGAGGAACTTTGGAGAACAGCTGGAATTAGAGGAATCAGTAGGGTTTCACTAGGCAGAGCCACAGTGCGGACTAGGAACTGGAAGCTGAGGGAACTGGATTGAGTTCTATAAGGATCTTGTCTTTTTTTTTTAAAGATTTTATTTATTTATTTGACAGACAGAGATCACAAGTAGGCAGAGAGGCAGGTAGAGAGAGAGGAGGAAGCAGGCTCCCCGCTGAGCAGAGAGCCTGATGTGGAGCTCGATCCCAGGACCCTGGGATCATGACCTGAGCTGAAGGCAGAGGCTTTAACCCACTGAGTCACCCAGGCGCCCTATCTTGTCTACTTTTATAAACTTTCATATATTCAGTACCTTGCTGCAAGAATTTGTTGATCGAATGAATGCAGGACACAGCATAAGCAAGTCTCAGAGTCAAGAAAGTACATGCTATAGATTGGTGAGTGGTCCATCGTGGGTGGTGGTAGGTTGGGGGCCAGTGGTTATATGGTATAGGGTGAGGCATTGGGGGGGGTCTGAACTGTTGAGAAAAGTCCCTGTAGTGCTAGGGGTTTAGAATTTTACTCCACTCCCTGGGACCTGTCAGATATACTTGTCCTGAAGAGTTACTTAAGCCTACTCCCTTTACCAAGCTCCTTCATACTTTTACTCTTCTTTGAATTCTTTCTGGTTCTCTCCTCGTGAGTTCCTAATCTCTTTTTCCATAGATAACCCCATTGATTGTGTCCTACCCAACTCACCATCTTCTGGCTTTGGTTTATAAAACTTTGGGGTGTGGCTCCAGTGGTAATCAATTTTCTTGATCAAGAGCATGTACTCAGGAACAGGGTATCCTGCAAATGGGTGAATGTGGATTTACTTGGTGACCATATTAGTTTGCTAGGGTGGCCATAACAAAATTCCATAGTCTAGGCAGAGTAAGCAACAGAAATTTATTTTCTCACAGTTCTGGAGGCTGGAAGTCTGAGATCAAGGTATCAGCAGATTTGGTTTCTTGAGGTCCCTCTTCTCGGTTATGATGACCATTTTCTTGCTGTGTACTCACATAGTTGCCCCTCAGTCTGTGTAGTCTGTGTCCTAATCTCCTAATTTCTTCTTGTAAGGATGCTAGACCTATTGTATTTGTACCTACCCATATGACTTTATTTTACCATAAGTACTATTTAAAGGTCTTATCTCTAATATAGTCACATTCTGAGGCATTGGGTCTTAGAATCTCAACCTATTAATTTTGGAGGGGACATAATTCAGCCCTTTACAGTCACCTAAGGAGTTAATTTCATGATATATCACCTGGCAGGAAGTCACAATGTTGGGTTTTAAGCCAATGGGGGTTACATATGGTTGGAATCTGAGCTTGAATCTAAGACTTAAGGGGGCTAGTTGCTCAGAAGTTGATGAAACTAGATTGTTGCCTAGTGAAGGTAGTCTCTTCTGAAGACCCCAGTCCCTACCAAATCCAGAAGCAGTCTGTTATGCTAGTATGAAGTAAGTTTGGAAATGATGAACACAAAGCCATAGCATAGTTGCACGACATTTGCTAGAGAAAAACCAACTAAACATATGGTTGATGGATCTCCTGCTCTCCAGTTAGATGCCCCTGGCTCTGTCACTTTTGGTGTGTATGACCTCAGGCAGGTGGCTTAACCCTTCTCTGCCACTTTCTACTTACCTATAAGTCAAAGATAATAATGTGCTCTACCTCATGGATTGTTCTGAGGATTAAGGCAGAAAATCCACAGTACACAATATATAGTAAATGCTCAGTAAGTTAATGAATCTAATATGCATTCAGTGTTGTCTATTAAAGACAAAATGGTAGATCATGTCTACAGTCATGTTGCTATAGAACTGTAGCAAAGTATTAGTCTTTGGCAGTTACATTGATACAAATTGAAGAAATATTTTTCCTCAAATTGTCAATCCTATACTCCAGGTGTTTTAAAAATGTCATAACGATTCTTATAGTTTATTTGATAAGCTATTCTATAGCCTTGTCAAATAAAGTGTACTTTTTTTTTTTTTGTTTAAGCTTTATTTAAACATATGATGTAACCCCACCACCCTCACCCAACCCCTCTTCCCCCCACCCCCCTCAGTTTGTTTTATGACATTAAGTGTCTCTTTTGGTTTTTCTCCCTCCCGATCCCATCTTCTTTCATTTTTACTTTTCCTACCACCTTAACTCCCACCCCCGTTGCATCTCCACTTCCTCATATCAGGGAGATCATGTGGTAGTTGTCTTTCTCCAGTTGACTTATTTCGCTAAGCATAATACGCTCTAGTTCCATCCATGTC
>ML105293.1:843-45378 GCA_003697995.1 Taxidea taxus jeffersonii
ATCAAATAAATAAATAAAATCTTTAAAAAAATAAAAATTAAAAATATAAAAGTTAAAAAATATTTGATATGGTTGAAAAAATATCTATATTGCGTAGAGCAGTCTATACTTTCAAAGCCATTCTGATCAAAATTCCACCAGCATTTTTCAAAGAGCTGAAGCAAACAATCCTAAAATTTGTATGGACCCAGAAGAGACCCCGAATTGCTAAGCAAAGGTTTAAAAAGAAAAACAAAACTGGGGGCATCACGTTGCCTGATTTCAAGCGGTTGGTGTTTTGATAGGAATTGCATTATATGTGTAGATTAAATGTGTAGAATTTTAACAATATTTTTCCTTCTAACCCGTGAGCATGGAATGTCTTTCCATTTTTGTGTGTCATCTTGAATTTCATCAGTGTTTTTTAGTTTTCAGAGTGCAGGTTTTTCACCTCTTTAGTTAAGTTTATTTCTTAGATATTTTATTGTTTTTGGTGCAGTTGTAAAGGAGATTGTTTTCTTAATTTCTCTTTCTGCTGCTTCATTTTTAGTGTATAGGAATGCAACAGATTTTTTGTACATTGATTTTATATCCTGAGACTTTACTGAGTTCATGCATCAGTTCTACTGTTTTTTGGTGAAGTCTTTAAGTTTCTTTCTATTTAGTATCATGTCATCTACAAATAGTGAAAATTTTAATTCTTCCTTAGCAATATGGATGTCTTTTTTTTTATGTTTAATTGCTGTGGCTAGGACATCCAGTACTATGTTGAATAGAAGTGGTAAGAATGGATATTTTTGTTTTATTCTGGTATTAGGGAAAAAGCTCTCAGTTTTAATCACCATTGAGTATTGTTACTGTGGGTTTTTCATATAAAGACTTTATTATGTTGAGGTATGTTCCCTGTAGACCTGCTTTGCAGAAGGTTTTATCATGAGTGAATGTTATCCTTCATCAAATGCTTTTTTTGCATCTGTTGGATTGATAATATGGTTTTTATCCTTTCTTATTGATGTGACATATCACATTGATTGTTTTGTGCAAGGACCAGCTTTGCATCCTGGGAATAAATCCCACTGGATCATGGTGTATGATTTTTTTTTAGTCTACTGTTGGATCAGTTTGCTAATATTTATTGAGGATTTTTGCATCTATATTCACAAGGGATGTTTGTCTGTATTTTCTTTTTTGTGTATGTAGTGTTTTCATCTGGTTTCAGTATCAGGGTGATACCTGCCTCTTGGAATGATTTTGGAAGTTTTCCTTACTCTTCTATTTTTTGGATAGTTGAAGAATAGTTGAAGAACTCTTCTTTGAGTATTTGGTAGAATTTGCCTGTGAAGCCATCTGTTTCTAGAATTTTGTTTTAGGGGAGTTTTTTGATTACTGATATAGTTTCATTGCTGGTAATTTTCTATTCAAATTTTTTCAAATTTTCTTTCTGCTTTAGTTTTGGTAGGTTATGTGTTTCTAGGAATTTATCCATTTCTTCTAAGTTGTCCATTTTGTTGGTGTATAGGTTTCCATAATATTCTGTTAAAATTGTTTGTATTTCTGTGGTGTTTGTAGTTTTTTCTCCTCTTTCATTAGTGATTTTGTTTATTTGGGTCCTCTTTTTTTTTGAGGAGCCTGGCTAGAGAGCTATCAATTTTGTTGAATTTTTCAAAGAATCAGCTCCTGCCTTAATTGATCTGTTTTATTGTATTTATTTGTTTGTTTTTTAGTTTCTATATCATTTATTTCTCCTCTAATCTTTGTTATTTCTTTTTATATGCTGGCTTTAGGTTTTCTTTGTTGTTCTTGCTCTAACTTCTTTAGATGTATGTTAGGTTGTTTATTTGATATTTTTCTTGCTTCTTGAGTTAGGCCTGTATTACTATGAACTTCCCTTCTAGAACTGCTTTTGCTTTATCCCAGAGGTTTTTGACTGTTGTGTTTTCATTTTCTTTTTTTTTTTTTTAAGATTTTATTTATTTATTTGACAGAGAGAGCTCACAAGTAGGCAGAGGCAGTCAGAGAGAGAGAGAGGGAAGCAGGCTCTCTGCCGAGCAGAGAGCCCAATGCGGGACTCGATCCCAGGACCCTGAGATCATGACCTGAGAGCTGAAGGCAGCGGCTTAACCCACTGAGCCACCCAGGCGCCCCTGTGTTTTCATTTTCATTTGTTTCCATGTATTTTTGGATTTCTTTGATTTCTTGGCTAACCCATTCATTGTTTGGTAGTATGTTGTTTAGTGTCCACATTTTTAGGGTTTTTCAGGTTTTTTCTTGTGGTTGATTTTAGTTTCATAGCATTGTGGCCAGAAAAGATGCATGTATGACTTTAATCTTTTTGAATTTGTTGAGACTTGTTTTGTGGCCTAGTGCGTGATCTATGTTCTGGTGAATGTTCCATGTGTACTTGAAAAGAATGCATATCCTGCTGTTTTTGAATGGAATGTTCTGAATATGTCTGTTAAATACATCTGGTCCAGTGTGTCATCAGAACCACTGTCTTCTTGCTGATGTTCTGTTTGGATGATCTGTCCGTCAATGTAAGTGGAGAGCTAGTCCCCTACTATCATTGTATTGCTATTATTTCCTTTATCTTTGTTATTAACTGTTCTATGTATTTGGGTGCTCTCATGTTGGGTCCCTAAATATTTACAACTGTTGTATCTTCTTGTTGGATTGTCCTCTTTATTATTATTTAGTGTGCTTTTTTGTCTCTTCTTACAGTCTGTTTTAATTATTTTTTTATTTTTTCATTAAGTTGCCCCATTTTATTTTATTTATTTTTTCCTCTGGTGTAGGACTTTATTTATTTATTCATTAATTCATTTATTATTATGTTCAGTTAGCCAGCATATAGTACATCATTAGTTTTTGATGTGGTGTTCAGTGATTTATTAGTTGCATATAACACCCATGCTCATCACAACACGTGCCCTCCTTAATACCCATCACCCTCCTCCCTTCTGTAACCCTGTTTCCCAGAGTCCAGAGTCTCTCATGGTTTGTCTGTCTCTCTTATTTTTTCCCATTCAGTTTTCCCTCCTCTCCCCTGTGGTCCTTTGCACTATTCCTTGTATTCCACATATGAGTGAAACCAACACCCAAAAAATAAATAGTCTAGTCAAGAAATGGGCAGAAGACATGAATAGACAGTTGTCCAAAGAAGACATACAAATGGCTAACTGGCACATGAAAAAATGTTCAACATCATTAGCCATCAGGGAAATACAAATCAAAACCACATGGAGATACCACCTTACACCAGTTAGAATGTCAAAAATTAACAAAACAGGAAAAAATAAGTATTGGGGAGGATGTGGAGAAAGGGATCCCTCTTATATTGTTGGTGGGAATGTAGTATTTATTTTAAAGTCTAGTTTCTCTGTTGTAAATGTTGCTACCTAGGCCTTCTTTCACTTCCATTTGCATGATAAATGTTTCTCCATCCCCTTACTTTTAATCTGCAGGTGTCTTTGACCTGAAGTGAGTCTCTTGTAGGCAGATGGGTTTTTTTTTTAATCTACTCTGTCTTTGTATGTCTTTTCATTGGAGCATTTAGTCTATTTACCTTCAATGTAATTATTTTTTAAAATATTTTATTTATTTATTCAACAGAGATCACAAGGAGGCAGAGAGGCAGGCAGAGAGAGAGGAGGAAGCAGGCTCCCTGCTGAGTGGAGAGCCCGATGCGGGGCTCTATCCCAGGACCCTGGGATCATGACCTGAGCTGAAGGCAGAGGCTTTAACCCACTGAGCCAGCCAGGCGCCCTCAATGTAATTATTGATAGATATGTATTTGTTGCCATTTTGTTACTTATTTTGTGGTTGTCTCTATAGATTTACTCTGATCCTTCTCTTGTTTTCTTTCTGGATTTCTGTACTGATATACTTGGATTTCTTTCTCTTTATTCCTTGCATATATATTACTGGTTTTTGATTTGAGGTTACCATTAGGTTTTTGTATAACATCTTTTGCATATAGAAATCTATATTAAGGGGACGCCTGGGTGGCTCAGTTGGTTAAGCGGCTGCCTTCGGCTCAGGTCATGATCCCAGTGTCCTGGGATCGAGTCCCACATCGGGCTCCTTGCTCGGCAGGGAGCCTGCTTCTCCCTCTGCCTCTGCCTGCCACTCTGTCTGCCTGTGCTCGCTCTCTCTCTCTCTCCACAAATAAAAAAAAAAAAAAAGAAAAAAAAGAAATCTATATTAAGTTGATGGTTGCTTAAGTTTGAACCCATTCTCCCAGGATCCTGGGATTGAGCCCCACGTGGGGATCCCTGCTCAGTGGAGAGCCTGCTTCTCCCTCTCCTTCTGCCCCTCCCCCTGCTTATGTTTTCTTGCTCTCTCAAATAAATAAATAAATAAATAGTAATTAAATAAAAATTTTAAAAAGAAAGTTTGAACCCATTCTTTATGTCCCTCCCCCACCATGTCTTAGGTATATGGTGTCATATTTTACATTCTTTTATTTTATGCATCCCTTGACTTATTTTTATAGAAGTACTTATTTCACTGCTTTTGTGTCTTTTAATTTCATTCTCTCACTTATGGTCTTTCCACTCAAAGAGGCTCTTAATATTTTTTTCTTTTCTTTTTTTTTTAAAGATTTTATTTATTTATTTGACAGACAGAGATCACAAGTAGACAGAGAGGCAGGCGGAAAGAGAGAGGAAGGGAGGCAGGCTCCCCACTGAGCAGAAAGCCTGATGCGGGGCTTGATCCCAGGACCCTGGGATCATGACCAGAGCCAAAGGCAGAGGCTTTAATCCACTGAGTCACTCAGGTGCCCCCTCTTTTAATATTTCTTATAGGGCTTGTTTAGAGATCAGGAACTCCTTTTTTGTTTGAGAAACTATTTATCTCTCCTTCTATTCTGAATGAGAGCCTTGATGGTTAGAGTATCCTTGGCTGTAGATTTTTTCCTTCAACACTTTGAGTATATCATGTCACTCCCTTCTGGCTTGCAAGGTTTCTACTGGAAAATATTTTTTTTAAGTTTTTTTTTTTTTTAAAGATTTTATCTATCTATTTGACAGAGATCACAAGTAGGCAGAGAGGCAGGCAGAGAGAGGGAGGGGGAAGCAGGCTCCCTGCTGAGCAGAAAGCCCAATACGAGGCTCCATCCCAGGACCCTGGGATCATGACCTGAGCCGAAAGCAGAGGCTTTAACCCACTGAGCCACCGAGGCACCCCTGCTAGAAAATATTGTTTCCTTTGTATGTAACTGTCTTCTTTTGTCTTGGTGCTTAATTTTATTTTCCTTTATAACTACTTTTTACCAGTTTAATTACCACTTGTCTTGGTGTGGATCTCTTTGGATTGAATGTTTCTGGAAGTCTCTGTGCTTCTGGGATCTGGATATTTGTTTCCTTTCCCAGGTTAGGGAATTTTTCAGGTGCTGTTTCTTCAAAAAAATTTCTACCGCTTTTTTCTCCCTTCTTTTTCTGAGATCCCTATAATCTGAATGTTATTATGCTTGATGGAGTCACTGAGTTCTCTAAGACTACTCTCAATTTTGCATAATTTTCTTTCTTCTCCTTTGCTTAATTAGGTTAATTTTCACTATTCTGTCTTACAGGTCATGAATTTGTGTCTCTGCTCCATCTAGGCTGCTATTTATTCTGTCAAGTGTATTTTAAATTTCATTTATTGTCTTCTTGATCTCTGATTCGTTCTTTTTTAAAAAAAAAATCTTTGCTAAGAGTCTCATGATGTCCTTCACTCTTTTCTCAAATCCAGTGAGTATCTTTATGGTCATTACCCTATATTTTTTTGTCAGGCATATAATTTACATCTGTTTATGTCTCTTGCTGTGGTTTGGTCCTCTTCTTTCATTTGGGACTTATTTTTTAGTATCCTTTTGTCTAACTCCTTGTGTCTGTTTCTGTGTTAGGAAAGTCAGCTACTTCTCTTGCTCTTAATGATAATAGCTCTATGAGGAAGAGGACCTGAGTACCCTGCAATGCAGTGTCCCATTTCCTCAGGGCTTGGCATTTCAGGGAATGTCTCCTATGTGTGTTGCATATGCTCTGCTGTTGAACGTTGTCTTCTTTTTCCTTCAGTCTAGTTGTCTGCAGAAGCTATCTTTGCCTATTGTGGGCAGTGTTTGGTTCCCAGCAGAGTCAGGGAGGCGAGGGCGTGTTTTAACATGTCTGGTGATCTGTTTGTGAAATGAGACATGCCCTTCCAATGGAACTGAGGCCTCTCAAAGTGCACAGGTTGGGAGATGTGTTGCACTGGCCTTCTGGGGAAGGGATCCTGGAATGATGGGACTAATGGTAGTATGATTCGGAAAGTGGATCTGTTGAAGCTTGGAGCTAAGGAGGCTTGGTGCAAACAAGTTAGGTAACCAGTATTGGCACTAGTGGTGGTTCCCCCGGGTGACTGTTTGTGCAGGGAAGGTGGGGGAGGGAAAGAGAGCCTGATAACTTCTTTGTTTCTGAAGGGGGTCTCCATGCGATCTCTGTCTCTGTGGGCCATGCTCTGAGATGAAAAATTGCTCTCCCACCCTTCTGCCCTGGCATTTTTCACACTGATAGTTCTATACTATATTTGTACAGCCTGTTTGTCATGTTCTCCCTTTAAGAACTCAGCTTCCCAACATCCTCTGGGCTCTCCCGGAGCCTAGAAGCCTGATTTTTTAAATTTCAGGCTTTAAATCCTGTTGGTTTTGAGAACTCAAGAAATTCTGCCCCTCTTGCTTTCAAAGCAAATGTTATGGGATTCCTCCTCCCCATTCCTGGCTCCCTGGTGGTTTTTGCCCTTCTATGCACCACCAGCTCCCTCCCCACCTTGACAGTTATGGTTTGTGTCACCCCCAAACTGTGTCTTAATCCTTCCTACCTTCTTTAATGTGACCTCTTCTCTACCTTTAGTTGTGGAATTAGTCCTGCCAGTCTTCAGATCATTTTCTGGGTTATTTATGCTAATATGAGTGTTATCTAGTTGAATTCATTGAACAAGGTGAGCTTAGGGTTCTCCTACTCTGCCATCTTCCCAGCCAACCAATCCTAGTATGTACATGTGTGTGTGTATTTTTTTTTTTAAAGAAATCAACATCTCCCAATGATGGGATCTTGTACTTTCAAATTTTTATTAATTTTCTTCTTCTAAGTCCTTCTAATTTTTTATTCCTTTTTCCTGGCTTTTTTTTCTTATCTGACATTCTTTCTGTGTTCCCTTATTCTCTCAACTGAAGATTCTGATAAGAATCCCTCCATATCTATTATGGTGAGGTCCAGGACTAATCCTGAGATTACAGGTATCTCTGATGGGGCTGAGGATGGAGGAAGAATCCCTGGTTCTGTAGTTCACCATTAGTTGAGAATGGTGCAGGTGGGTGGTCACCTCCTGCCCTTTTAGGAGAGTTGTATATTGGAAGTACAGGCTTCTAAAGGCTCAAGGCTCAGAGCCATCTATATTCCAAGCCACTATATCCATATCTTGGTAGTTGCCATCTCCTTTGGGGATTATCATAAGAGAGCTACTTACCCAGTCCAGGATGTAGGTGATCTGGGTGTCATGGAGCAGTTGCTCATCCCTGAGGTCAACACATGAAAGAGTCATTCTGTTAAAGGGGTCTAGAAACGTTTCCTTGAGAGCCCTGAGCCCTGATCACATCCTTACTTTGGACTATAGCCAAAGAAGGATAAGTTAGAACTTAAACTAAACTGAAAACTTACAGGCCTGTCAGAGCAGCAGTTGCAGAATGTGGCACCAGACATCTGATCACTTGTAAAGCATAGCGAATTATGGCCATCAGATCTCTGTTTAATCATGGCTGGGCCTTAGGAGTTAGCAAAATGTCTCAGTCCCAGGACACTGCCACTGGGGCCCAGGTCCTTGATTTCTCACTTCCTGTCTCCTTTTTTTTTGGAAAATAGACACAATGAGGCTTGAATTCTCATCCTATTCTGAACCCCCCCACCACCGATTTTAGGAAGCAAAAAACTAGTAGCAGCAACAGTTAGGATCATAAGTCAACATTTTTATATTCTAGGTCATCAGGTGGTTATTCTCAAAGCTCTGCAGTGACTTCCTTGAAAGTCAGCCGTTCTTGGATAAATGAGAATATGCCTCAAGCTGAGGTAAGTTTGGTTCTTTGGCTTGTTGACCCTTAGGTCTTAGCAGCCAAGAAAATATCCTCTGTATCTCATGATGGAGGCTACCTGGTCATAATTCTTTACATTCTGATGAATGGGGGTGATTAAACAGGCTTGGAGAAAGATTTAGGGGGGTTCTTTCTAGACTGGCTGTATTTAAGATCCAAGAACTTTTGGCCCTTTATGAGCTCTCTTTTGAGGAGAGGCTAGAAAAGCATGGGGTAGTTTTAATTCCCAGAGAGACCTCTAGGTTTGTCAGATTCCTCTTTTGATTTCCTCCTCCCTCTGATTCCTCGAATTCTTTCCTTGACTCAGTTATTTATATCCTCAATACTGGTGAATGAATCAGCAGTTTTGGAATCACACTGTAGCCTGTTAGAAATATAGAATCTCAGGTCCATCCTAGACCTACTGAATCAGAATCTACTTTTTAACAAGGTATACAGGTGATTTGTATACTTGCACAAAATAATGAAGTTTGAAAAGCCCTGTTTTATAAATTCCTTCTTGGGTAGATGAAGGAAGGTGCTCCAGATATGGCCTTTATGCTGTAATTCTAGGCTTCTGGGTATTTTGAACATTTTCCTTGAACACTGGAATTTGCATCTGGGCATTTGAGAACTATAACTTGACTACTCTGAATAAGCATTCTGTTCTGACCGCCCCACTGTTTAGTCCCTATGCCAGTCCTGCTAAGCCCATAAAGGAGAACTGGGAAGCTGCTAACCTCTATGCTTGCTGTCTCTCCTCTACTGAAAAGAGCCATGTTTTACTGAGGGCTGAGAATATCCTTAGGTCCTCTGCAGGCATCCCATGGGAAGAACCTGTCCAGGTAATTGGGTTGAACAGAGGAGAGACTAGCTGAGCTCATGGGAGTTCAGGGAGAGCCAGTGTTTCACTTGGCTGAAGGTGGTGGGGGAAGAAAAGAGTACCTGAGCTCCAGCTCTTAGCCAAATGGAAGATGAGACTTTGGGTTAAACTCCTCCTTTTCCCCTCCCACCACTCTAGGCTTAATCAAACATTGGAATACTATTCTTTTACCTCGAATCCGAGCATCTTCCTGCAGCTGAAAAATAATGAGAATTCAGAGAGAGTCAGAGACTTAGAGGCCAGTCTCCTCTGAAAATTCAGTACAACAGCTGTACACTTGGTCAAATGTAGTGATGTCTATGTGGGAGATTATGGGCTTTTAGGGAATGGAATTAAATTCGAAGTTTCCTGAAAGCAGAACTTGTATTTTTTTGTGTGTCCCTCATACCAAACCACTTAACATAATACCCTGCATTGAGTATCTGCTCAATAAATGTTTATTGAATAATAAATAAATAGGATGAGATATGGCCTCTTTAGGGGTGGGAGACACACAATTCATACATATGGTCATAATTGCTCATTTAGTGGTCTCTCCTCTTTTATATTTTTCTGGCCTTTCTGCTCTTCCTTTTCTGGCCCCTTTACTCTCTGTGCATCTCCAGTGGCTCTCTGAGGAGAACCTTTTAATATCTTGAAAGACCTTCAGAAAAATCCTTCTTACCCATCCTAAAGTAAACAGCTGCTGGTGATATATCCTTTGGGACCCCAGAGCAAACAGGAGTCTGGTAGGACATCTCTCTACATAACAGTGCTCTAGGCATGGGTCCTAATCATTGTCTAATAAAAAAGAAAGTACATTCTATCTCTCCCTGGTATCTTTTGCTTGACATTATTCCCTCAGTATTTAAGTGCAAAAATTGTCCTTAATAAGTCTGTGACTAGGGTGTCTGTTTTGGCTGTACCAGCCTGGAGGATCCTTGAGGGCAGGGATTTCTCTGGTGGACCCCATGAAGAAGTACAAGAAGAGAGCTTCAGCATAGAGGACATCAGATGGGATTTTTGACTTCATATATAGGTCCTGAGATGAAATAAACACACAAGTCCCTCTTATAGACAGGTTTCCTTCTCTTACTAGCTGAAATGCTATCTGAAGGAGATACAGTCCTCAGGGAACTAAAGTTCTAAATAGGGTGGAGGCACTCTGACCCTAAGGCAAAACTTTGGTAAAAATATAATATTTCTGATCTCTACCCAGTGCCCCCTTTTACTTGCAGCCAGATGGAGGCAAACACTACTTTAATTTGCCTTAGTTTAAGTCCCAGACTTAGCAACAGAATACAAAGACTTAGCTTCTTGAGGCTATAGAATAGTTTCAGTTCAAGACCAAAAATGATTCAGGTAGTGAATTAGAGGAAATTTATTTTCAGTGCCTTCTCAGTTAATTTATACATCACCTCTTGTCAACTAGGAAAAGGGAACTATTTCTAATAGTTTTAAAATATAATTTTAATGAAACTGTATCTTTAGTCAGAAAAACAAAGTTAAGACATATGTCTAAAAGTTTCCCATTTACTTTGGTTTTATAATATTAATACTTGTTCTAAGCTATGTGTTTACTTATATAAATAGTCAGTGATAAGAAATTATGTAGAGAGTGCTTAATGTTCTCCACTGTACCAGGCAGAAAAAAAAGGTGGGAAGGTGGGAGAGCAGGCTTGGTAGAACCCAGATATATCAAGACCTTGAGCAAGCTAATATAATAACCCTGTTCTGGGACAAGCCAATAATGTAGTGCATGTTTGACTATATTTTTAAAAATATTGATCAGTGTATAGAAAAAGACTGAAATCTGCATAGAGGAAGAGCAGAGGAGGAGGAATGTTCTTATTTAGCAAAGACATTTACTCTGGCCTCTAATTTGCACTTCCCTACAGTTAGTAGACATACTTGCCCATTAAAGAAATTTACCATGTCAGTTGGGGACTCCTAACTCAGTCACTTATCAGTGTTTTGTATAACTACACAGAGTATTCTTGCTGAGAGAAGTTCTGGTAGATACAATTTTCTCTGTTATCATATTAACACAAGGAGGTTGTTAAGCCTCTTCTTCCTTTAGCTTCCTGAACTGACAAGTCAGTGCTACTCTATAAAGGGAGAAATCACTAGATAAAGGAATGAAACTAAAACCTTGATCAGGGTCAGCATCACATTAGGGTATATTAAAAATGGAAGCAAGGGAAAGTGATATGGCCAGGGAATTTAGAGAATTGAATTTTAATCTCACCTCCTTTTGTATATCCCTAAAAGCCATTAACACCTGAAAATAAGACACACAAATTATGAAAAATTAATGTTCTAGGCTTTATTACAGAGGAATTTTATATATAGAATCTTCTAACTACTAGGCTGTAGTGTGTGAATGCCAAGAGGACTCTGGCTTCCTAGATTTAACAATAAATCCCACTGACTTCTACTCTACATATATTTCTGGGCTACCATTTCCCCATATAGTAAATGGGTGAAATGCAGGAAATTATTTAAAGAGGACTGAGTTGTGAAAGGAATATAAATTAAACCCATTACTATATTTGTTTAATTGGTCCTTGTTCTGAAGCTAAGTATAGCTGTTAAAATCAACACATATTTGTATTTATATTATAACACATAGGAGGACAACACCAAATATTGGTGAGGATACAGAACAGCTAGAACTCATACAATATTGGAAGGTGTATAGAATTGTATGATCATTTTGGGAAAAGCTCTGGCAGTTTTTGTAAAACTAAATATATAACTCCACTTGCACCAAGCTATGAATGGATATAATGACTGTTGGAAATCTGAGTTGCCTCATTTTGGGGAAAGGATGAGGACTTTGAGATAGATAGTTGTATCTTGTTTGGTGGAAGTAAAGATTTGTTTTTGTTGATACTTAGGAGTTTCAACATGTGTCTGTGAATGCATATGGAAGCTGAATAGTCGATAGGGTGGACTATGCCGGTTATTGGTATACTGCCTTTGTTCACTCTTTGTTGTATCACATTCATCCTTTTTTATATCATAGGTATCCACTTATGTACTGGTTCCCAACAGGATGGTTTTGAGGTAGTGTTCCATGATTCATTGTTTGCATGTAATACCCAGTGTTCCAGGCAGTACGTGTCCTCCTTAATACCTATTACCAGACTAACCCCTCCCATTACCCCCCTCCCCTCTAAAACCTCCAGTTTGTTTCCTGGAGTCCATATCTCTCATGTTTCCTCTCCCCCCTCTGATTACCCCTCTTCATTTTTCCTTTCCTTCTCCTAATGTTCTCCATGTTCTTCCTGTGTTCCACAAATAAGTGAAACCATATGATAATTGCCTTTCTCTAATTGACTTATTTCACTTAGCAAAATCTCCTTCATTTCCATCCCTGTTGATGCAAAAGTTGGTTATTCATCCTTTCTGATGGCTGAGTAGAATTCCAGTGTATATGGACCACATCTTCTTTATCCATTCATCTGTGGATGGAAATCTCTGCTCTTTCCACAGTTTGGCTAATGTGGACATTGCTGCTGTGAACATTGGGGTGCATGTGGCCCTTCTTTTCACTACATCTGTATCTTGGGGTAAATACCCAATAGTGCAATTGCTGGGTTATAGGGTAGCTCTATTTTTAACTTTTTGAGGAAACTCCACACAGTTTTCCAAAGTGGCTGTACCAACTTGCATTCCCAACAACAGTGTAAGAAGGTTCCCCTTTCTCCACAACCTCTCCAGCATTTGTTGTTTATTGCTTTGTTGATTTTTGCCATTCTCACTGCTTTAAGGTGTTATCTTAGTGTGTTTTTGATTTGAATTTCCCTGATGGCTAATGATGATGAGCACTTTTTTCATGTGTCTGTTAGCTATTTGTATGTCTTCTTTGGAGAAGTGTCTGTTCATGTCTTCTGCCCATTTTTTGACTTTATTGTTTTTTAGGTGTTGAGTTTGAGAAGTTCTTCAGAGTTCTTGGATACCAGCCCTTTATCTGTAGTGCCATCTGCAAATATCTTCTCCCATCCCATGGGTTGCCTCTTTGTTTTGTTGCCTCTTTCCATTGCTATGCAGAAGCTTTTGATCTTGATGAAGTCCCAAAAGTTCATTTTCACTTTTGTTTTCCTTGTCTTTGGAGATGTATCTTGAAAGGAGTTGCTGTGGTTGATGTTGAAGACGTTACTGCCTATGTTCTCCTCTAGGATTTTGATGGATTCCTGTCTCACATTTTAGGTCTTTCATCCATTTAGAGTTTATCTTTGTGTAAGAGAATGGTCGAGTTTCATTATCCTGTATACAGCTGTCCAGTCTTCCCAGCACCCTTTATTGAAGAGACTGTCTTTTTTTTTTTTTTAAGATTTTATTTATTTATTTGATAGACAGAGATCACAAGTAGGCAGAGAGGCAGAGAGAGAGAGGAGGAAGCAGGCTGTCCGCAGAGCAGAGAGCCCGATGCAGGGCCCGATCCCACGACCCTGGGATCGTGACCCGAGCCAAAGGCAGTGGCTTTAACCCACTGAGCCACCCAGGTTCCCCGAGACTGTCTTTTTTCCATTGGATATTTTTTCCTGCCTTGTTGTAGATTAGTTGACCATAGAGTTGAGGGTTCATATTTGGGCTCTCTTTTCTGTTCCACTGATCTATGTGTCAGTTTTTTGTGCCAGTACCATACTGTCTTAATGATTACAGCTTTATAATACAGCTTGGAATCAGGCAACATGATGCCCTCAGCTTTGTTTTTCTTTTTCATCATTTCCTTGGCGATTCAGGGGTCATACAAATCTTAAAATTGTTTGTTCCAGCACTTTGAAAAATGTCGATGGTATTTTGATCTGGATTGTTCTAGGCAGCATGGACATTTAACAATGCTTATTCTTCCGATCCTTGAGCATAGAATGCTTTTCCATCTTTTTGTGTCTTCTTCAATTTATTTCATAAGTGTTCTGTAGTTTCTAGAGTATATCATTTACCTCTTTGGTTAGATTTATTCCAAGGTATTTTATGGTTTTGGGTGCTATTGTAAATGGAATCAATTCCCCAATTTCTCTTTCTATAGTCCCATTTTTAGTGTATAGGAAAGCAGCTGATTTCTGTGCATTGATTTTGTATCCTGCCACATTACTGAATTGCTGTATGAGTTCTAGTAGTTTGGGGGTGAAGTCTTTTGGGTTTTCCACAAAAAGTATCATGTCATCTGCAAAGAGAGAGAGTTTGACTTTTTCTCTGCCAATTTCAATACCTTTTATTTCTTTTTGTTGTCTGATTGCTGTTGCTAGGACTTCTAGTACTATGTTCAACAATAGTGGTGAGGTTGGGCATCCTTGTCATGTTCCTGATTAAGGGAAAGCCTCTCAGCTTTTCCTCACTGAGAATGATCTTCACTGTGGGCTTTTCATAGATGGTTTTTATGAAGTTGAAGAATGTTCCCTCTACCCCTATACTCTGAAGAATTTTAATTGGGAAAGGATGCTGTATTTTGTCAAATGCTTTCTCTCCATCAATTCAGAGGACCATACTGTTTTTGTCTCTTCTCTTATTAATGTGTTTTATCATACTGATTGATGTGCGAATGTTGAACCCCCCTTGCATCCCAGGGATAAATCCTACCTGGTTGTGAGAATAATCTTTATAATATACTGCTGGATCCTATTAGCTAGCATATTGTTGAGAATTTTGGCATCTATACTCATCATGGGTATTGGTCTGCAATTCTTTTTGATTGGGCCTTTGCCTGGCTTTAGGATCAAGGTAATTCTGGTCTCATAGAGTCTGGAAGTTTTCCATTTGTTTCAGTTTTTTGAAACAGCTTCAGGAGAATAGGTAGTATTTCTTTGAATGTCTGGTAGAATTACCCAGGAACTCCATCAGGTTGTAAACTCTTGTTTTTTAGGAGGTTTTTGATCACTGCTTCAATCTCATTACTGGTTATTAGTCTATTTAGTTGGTCAGTTTCTTCCGGTTTCAGTCTTGGTAGTTTATAGGTTTCTAGGAAGGCATCCATTTCTTCCAGGTTGCTTAATTTATTGGCATATAGTTGCTGATAATAATTTCTAGTGATTGTTTCTATGTCCTTGGTGTTAGTCATGATCTCTCTCCTTTCATTCATAATTTTATTAATTTGGATCCTTTCTCTTTTCTTTTGGATAAGTCTGGCCAGTGGTTTATTGATCTTATTAATTCTTTCAAAGAACTAATTTCTAGTTTCTTTGATGTGTTCTACTATATATTTGGTTTCTAATTCATTGATCTCTGCTCTAGTCTTAATTATTTCTCTTCTTATGCATGGCTTAGGCTTTATTTGTTGTTCTTTCTCCAGTTATTTAAGGTGTAAAGTTAATTTGTGTATTCAGGATTTTTGTATTTATTTGAGTGAAGCTTGGATGGCTACATTTCCCATAGGTTTTGGACCAGCGTGTTTTTGTTCTCATTAGTTTCCATGAATTAAGTTCTTCTTTCATTTCCTGGTTGCCCCAAACTTTCTTGAGCAGCATGGTCTTTAGTTTCCAAGTGTTTGAATTTCTTCCAAATATTTTCTTGTGATTGAGTTCCACGTTCAAAGCATTATGATCTGAGAATATGCAGGGAATAATCTCAGTCTTTTGGTATCAGTTGAGATGTGATTTGTGACCCAGTATGTGGTCTCTTCTGTAGAAAGCTCCATGTGTGCTCAAGAGGAATGGGTATTCTGTTGTTTTAGGCTGGAATGTTCTGTATACATCTATGAGGTACATATGGTCCAGTGCACCATTCAAAGCTCCTGTTTCTTTGTTGATTTTCTGCTTAGATGATCTGTCTATTGCTGAGAGTGGAGTGTTGAGGTCTCCTACTATTAATGTATTATCGGTATGTCTATTTTGGTTAACCCTTGGCTTATGTAGTTGGCTGCTCCCATGTTGGGGGCATAGATATTTACAGTTGTTTGATCCTCTTATTGGATAGACCCTTTAAAAATGATATAGTATCCTTATGTATCTCTAACTACGGTCTTTAGCTTAAAATTTAATTTGTCTGATATGAGAATTGCTACCCCAGCTTTCTTTTGCAGTCTATTTGCATGAAAGGTGGTTCTCCATCCCTTCACTTTCAGCCTGGATATATCTTTAGGTTCAAAGTAAATCTTTTGTAGACAGCATATGGATGGGTCCTGTCTTTTTATTCAGTCTGCAACCCTGTGCTGCCTTATGGGAGCATTTAGGCCATTCATGTTGAGAGTCATTATTTAAAGATAAGATTTTATTGTCATCACCTTTCCTATGAAGTCCTTGTTTCTATAGATTGTCTCTGTAAATTTCTGATCTATATCACTCTTGGAGTCTTTGTCCTTTTATAGAACCCCCCCTTAATATTTCTTTCAGGGCCAGCTTGGTGGTCATATAGTCTTTCAGTTTCTGCTGGTTTTGGCAGCTCTTTTATCTCCATCCATTCTGAATGACAGCCTTGCTGGATAAAGTATCTTTGGCTGCATGTTCTTCTCATTTAGTACCCTATGTCTTTCTAGCCCTTTCTGGCTTGTCAGGTCTCTGTGCACAGGTCTGATGCTATTCTGATGTTCCTCCTTCTGTATGTAGGAAATCTCTTACCCTTCACTGCTTTCAAGATTGTTTCCTTGGATCTAAGATTTGCAAACTGTACTATTATATGTCATGGCATCGGTCTATTCTCATTGATCTTGGGAGGGCTCGTCTCTGCCTTTTGGACACAAACCCTTGTTTCCTTCCCCAGATTAGGAAGTTCTCAACTACAGATTTGCTCAAATATATCTTCTAGACCTCTCTCTCTCTCCAGCCCCTCAGGGATCCCAATAATTCTGATATTGGAATGCTTCATTGAGTGACTAATCTCTCTCAGTTTGATTCTTTGGTTTTAATTTGTTTTTCCCATGCTGCCTTGGTTTCCTTCTTTTCCATCATCTTAACCTCTGGCTCACTAATTTGTTTTTCTGCTTCATTTACCCTGGCAGTCAGAGTATCCAGTTTAGACTGCATTTTGTTCATAGCATTTTTAAAAAATATTTTATTTATTTATTTGACACAGAGAGACATAGCAAGAGAGGGAATACAAGCAGAGGGAGTGGGAGAAGGAGAAGCAAGCTTCCCGTGGAGCAAGGAGCCTGATGCAGGGCTCAATCCCAGGCCTCTGGGATCATGACCTGAGCTGAAGGCAGACACTTAACGACTGAGCCACCCAGGTGCCCCTGTTCATAACATTTTTTTTTTTAAATATTTTATTTACTTATTTGACAGAGAGAGATCACAAGTAGACAGAAAGGCAGGCAGAGAAGGGGTGGGGGAGCAGGCTCCCTGCTGAGCAGAGAGCCCGATGTGGGACTCGATCCCAGGACCCTGAGATCATGGCCTGAGCCGAAGGCAGCAGCTTAACCCACTGAGCCACCCAGGCGCCCCTGTTCATAACATTTTTAAGTTCAGCTTGATTAGATCTCATTTCTGCCCTTAGAGATTCTATATTGTTGATAATATTTTTCTCAAGCCTAGATATTGCCTTGATAATTGTTACTCTGAAGTCTATTTCTGATATCTTGGTTATATCCATACCCATTAGTTCTGTGGCAGAGGCCATATTCTCTGATTCTTTCCCTTGTTAGGGGTTCCTCCTCTTAGTCATTCTGTTGAGGGGTAGTTGAAGGACTGTACAGAGTCCAAATTATTGACCACAACCCAAGCAAGATGCACCTGTTTTATGGGGACCTTAGGGTTGTCAGCCTCTTGTTCTTCCAGCCTGTCTTCTAGGGGAGGGGCCTGTTGTGCTGTTACTCAGGCAACTCTGTTTGAGCAGGGTTGCCCTGCCCCCTATGGAGAGGGATGGTCTCAGTGAAAACCAGTTTTTTGGGGCTTTTGTTCTCTGGCAGCTTTTCCTGGTGGCTTTCCACGTCTCTTCTGAGAGTCAAAGCAGAAGTGACCATATCCAAAACTCTATCTCAGAATAGAGAGATGGCCATCTGCTCTTCACTGAGCTCTCCAGGCCACACTGTCTCTGTTTCTGACTGTGCTTCCAAAAACTGCAGTGTCCTAGATTGTACACCCCACAGAAGCACTCCCAGCCCTTGCTTCCAGGGCTGGGCATTATCTCTGCCCTTCGTGTTTCTAAAACTGCAAGCTGACCGCCCCCCCAACAGCCTTTGCTCGCAACTCCCATAGCTCCAGGTTTCAGTCTGGGGGACTGCCCTAAAGTCCTTTCCCTTCTGCTACTGGTCTGCAAGTCTATGCCTGGTCCCCAGCATGGGAGGATTTTGCCTTCCCAGCTCAAGATCATGGAGGCTCCCTCCCCCTTCCATTTACCTTCTGATATCTGCTCACAGAATCATGGCTCCCTGCTTCATATCTTGAGACCAACTGCTGAAGATATTGTCTTTGTAGAGATCCAGATATATCTTCTTACATCTCAGGCTGATTCATGGATGTTTAGAATGGTCTGGTAGATATACAGCTCAGTTCAGGGGACTGGTTGAAATAGGATCCCCTACTCCTTTGTCATCTTTTCCTTCATCCCTCTAAGTAATTTCTTATCCTATCCATTTTAATTAAGAAGATTACTTTCTTCTGTAAAACTTATAGGAAGAGTAATTGAAAAATCACAATGAGGGCGCCTGGGTGGCTCAGTGGTTAAGCCTCTGCCTTTGGCTCGGGTCATGATCTCAGGGTCCTGGGATCGAGTCCCACATCGGGCTCTCTGCTCAGCAGGGAGCCTGCTTCCCTCTCCCTTCTCTCTCTGCCTGCCTCTCTGCCTACTTGTGATCTCTGTCAAATAGATAAATAAAATCTTTAAAAAAAAGAAAAATCACAATGAATAAAAAAGTTGATCACATTACTCATTTCATATAATATTGTTCAGTAGGAGCTTGCAGGAGAGGCTGTGGAGACTTTTACTCCACAGACTTTTTGGCTGTGGAGACTTTTTACTCCACAGTTTAATAGAAAATCCAGAGTTATTAATTTAATAGTCTTTTCTTGCTTGGCTCCATAGGGAAACTTATGTTATAGGTTCAGAGTGATCAGTTGTCCTCTAATTCCCATCCCTATCTTAAGAGTTTCAGTGTACATGAAACTAAAATGTTAAGATTGGGAAGCTGAAGTCGTTGATATTTTTGGGAAGTCATCAGAAACTCCAAATAATGTGTGTAGTCTATGAACATTCACAACAGCTTGCTCTGGCTATCTATTGGCATAATTATCTTCTCTACTGACATAGCATTCAAATGTAAAGTGAAATCTGGCATTTTCATGTTTGAGAATTTGCCACATTATTATTTTTGTATAGCTGGGAAACCAAGGACATTTTGTAAAAATGGAAAAGACATCAGTTTTTATATAATTAAAAGAAGCTACTCTCAAATTCATTAAATTTAAATCTGTTGTAAAGAAATTTCAAAATGCAGGCTGAATAATGTAGATTCTGAGACTTACTGCTCATGGCATTGCTTTAGTTAGAAAACTGAAGGCAACGAATTTACATTGGTGACCTAAGGGACCTTTTTAAAATTTTCAACTCATAGTTGTCAGATTCCAAAACACATTCTTAATTGGACTCAACAATTTAATTTATTATCAAACATTTGATTTAATGAAGAAGGCTTTTTTTTACTGGATATCTTTAATTAAATAAATTTAAGTGATTTAATCTCATGTCACTGAAGTGAGATTCAGTTATTTTTTTCTAACCACAAAAATGGCAATTATTCTTCACATCCAAAGTACAGACCGATATATATTCTTTTGCTTCTCAACACTTTAGAAGTCTTCAATGAAAAGCAGGTTTGAGTCTCTCAAATCTAATAAATTTGAAGAATAGGAAAGCTCCAGACATAGTTTTCTACTGTTAGTCATTATTCTCATTTAAACTACTGTCAATAAATTTGGGAATGTCTAGGACATTTCAAAGCATTAAAAATTTTTTTTATTAGCAACCTCTGATCCCATGGAATGCATCTGGTATTTGTGCTCCTCCAGAATCTATGTTAAAATACGTTAAAGAAATTCACAACAGAGAAATGCCTCAGTAATAAAACAATTTCCTATTTTAAATAATTCAAAGCAGAATGCTGTCCCAAATATTGAAGTTATGTTGAAATTATATCTGAATGACAGTACAATTTTGATGTCTTTTATTGTTTTGATATAGACCTGCCAGCCATAGCCAATGGGAGGGAGAAAACTATCCTCTTCTGTGCTAATGACAAAATCCTAATCACCTTCCAGGTAAGACCTTTAGAAGCAATAGGACCACTTAACATGTTACTCTGTGAAACTCACTAGTAACTATATGAAAATTAATCATTTTTAATGGACTTAATTTTGCATTCAAATAGATAAAACTAAACACCTCTACTGTTCAGGTTGAGTCATTTATTTTTTGAGAGGTTTATTTTTAAGCAAATTCACTCTTGGAGGGGCTAAATGTTTCAGAAAATTATTTTTATGAAACAGGAATTAAGGGCCACAGTGAAGTATTTGTTACATAACTTGAGTAGCTCTAAAGGTAAAATAACTTTCTTTTGGATCATAAATGGAATTAAGATCTTGAATTTTCATAACAAAATTGTAACTTTATCTTCTTCTCATCCAAGACTTAAAATACATGTATTTCTCAAGTGGGTATGGATTTCTTGTTAGTGGATGAGATTTATTCATTTTATTATTTATTTATTTATTTATTTATTTATTTATTTATATTGTGTTATGTTAGTCACCATACAGTACATCATTAGTTTTTGATGTACTGTTACATGATTCATAGTTCATGTTAAAAGGCTGGCAGAGAAAACATATTTGAGAGGGATTATTTAAATGGACAGGTGAATATCTAGAAAGTGCCAAGGTGCACAAAGATGAGTTTCTGAGGATTTGGGACTGGGGTGAGTAATAGAACAAGACAGGAGAGAGCATAGAAATCCTTCACTAACAATCAGCAATTACTCAAGGGGAAAGGAAGAAGTTTGCTCCTTTCTTAAGTCCTCTCTCCCTTCTCCCACTTCTCATAATGCTGTCAAAGGTGACCCCTTCTATACTCACTTGGTCCCACAGGGCTTCAGTGATTGTTAGCTGTATTTCCTATTGAAATAAGAGACACATTTTGGGAACATTACTCTAACTCTCCCAGAATTTGAATAGATACATCATGAAACTGATGGAATATAGGATATTTTTTTTGAATGGAGATGGACACTTCAAGTCACCTTATTTTTCAGACAGTCCAAAGTCTCCTTTAGCCCTACTGAGTCCTTTTTGGGCCGTATCTCTTGACCTATCTGGTGTGTGACAGATATAAACAGATGCATATTTTACCCTTATGAACACCCACATAGACCGCCTTCCCCTGGAGTTGTCTAGTATAGTAGTAGCATTGAAAGTATTACTTAGTCTTGGTAGACTGTGATCCACCAGTTGGTCAGGAGCACCCTGAACTACAATGCCCAAGTACATATACATGAACTACAACCTCTAAGATATGGTCCTTACTAAGCAGCTTTCTGCTTCCTGAGTGCAGTCCCTTCTTCTCCATTTTCCTCAGAAACCAGGAGCCCCAAAGCAAACAGTGTATTTGGAATTCTTACCCACCTTTGGTCTCATGTCATCAGTGGCTTTTCTGAAAGGAAAGAATGACATAAATCTGATGAGGCACTGGGTAGGTGATTTCAGCAAGTTGGCAGAAAAGGAGATTCCAATCCTCATACCACCCACACAAACATTGATTTTGATAACCATCAAATAGGAATAGGATAGGAATACCTCTGTGGGAAACCAGGAGTCCAGTAAAAATATTCCAGCATCTCACTGGAGCAAAATATCCATAAATAGATGCATTGAAGAGGGTAAGAAAAACAGCTTCACTTTACTTATGTCACCCCTCCCCAAGGGCAGCGTAACTCAGTGCCAGGAGAGATCATATCAGCCTGTGATTTTTCCCATGGGGAAAGTGAAAGTGGAATGAGCGCCCAGTTTCCCCAGCCTTGTGAGACATTGCCCAAGAAGCCAACTTCTGTTTCAACCCATCCAGGTCACTGAGGTGATCAGCATAGCTAAATATTTTGGGGGGATATGGAAAAAGAGAAAGGGAGTGGGCACTCACAGAAGCCACCATGTGGATCTCAAAAACCAGCTACAGATCCTACTAGGTGGTTTGTGGACTCTGCCAAGAGACCCATCCATGAACGCTATGGGACTCCTTACCTGCACATACCCCTACCCCCTCAACTGGCTGACAAATGCCCCTAACACTCTGTATATATCCTGAAATGATGCATACAAGCTTTTTCAGATGGCAGGTGCAAGCATCTGCACAGTATATAGATATCAGCAGCTAACTCAATTATGTAAGAATGATAGAAGGCATATAATCTTAAATGTTCTAGGGCACCATCTTGGGGAAAATAAACAGGAGGCTCTCAGTACCCAGACTGACTTTATGGGATCAAGAGAAGACACAAAATCCTAAATGCTCCTAAAGAGGGAACAAGAAGATAGGGGTGAGTACATCCATAAAAAAGGCCTGAGAAGCCCCCCACATTTTTAGTTGGGCTGATTGGAGAAGGTCTTTCACTCTCAAAGCCAGTCAGTAAAGATTAACAGTGGGGACCACTTCTTCAAATGCAAAGATAACAGTGGAAGAATTCAGGGAACATGAAGAATCAAGGAAATAAAGCTCCAGTGGCAGGCCCCAAAGAAATGGAAATCTGGGAATTTCCTGGAAAATGACTCAAAATAATCATATTGAAAGAAGCTCAGTGAACTACAAGAGGACACAGACAACTAGCGGAAATCAGGAAAGCAATACATAAACAAAAAGAAAAGCTTAAGAAAGAGATGAAAAGCTTAAAAAAAGAACCCAACAATTTCTGGAGCTGAAGAATACAGTGACTTCACTAAAGAATTCAATAAAGAGCTTCAACAGCAGACTCAAGCATAAGAGAGAATCATTGAACTTGAAGACAGATAATTTGAAACTCAAATTCAAAGAGGAACAAAAAGAAAAAAAACAATTCAAAAGAGTGAAGAAAACCTATGTAACTTATGGGACACCATCTACTGACACAATATAGACATTTTGAGAACCTCAGAAGAAATAAGGAAAGAGAAAAGGACATAGAACTTATTTAATAAAATAATGCCAGAAAAATCCCTAAATCCAGGGAAGGAAATAAACATCCTGATTCGTGATGCTCAAAAACTTCAAAGAGGCTGAAACTGAGAGGTCTTCACTGAGACATTATAATCAAATTGTCTAAAGGCAAAGGCAAAGAGAATTGTGGACTCTACCAAGAGACCCATGCATGAATGCAAGGAAAAATGAAATGCTACATACAAGGCTACTTCCAAAAGACAATAAGCTGCCTTCTCAGCAGACACCTTGCATGCCAGGAGGGAGTAGGATGAAGTAGCCAAAGTATTAAAAGAAAAAACCTGCTAACCAAGAATATTTTACCTGTCAAAACTATCCTCCAGGAATGAATGAAAGGTAGACTTCCCCAGACAGATAAAAGCTAAGCAAGTTCATCACCACTATACTTGGTGTACAATAAATGCCAAAGGGATTTCATCAAGTTGAAATGAAAGGATGTGAAATAGCAGAATGAAAATATAGAAGTGTAACTCTCCTGGGAAAAGGTAAGTATATAGTCTAATTCAGAATATTTCAGTACTGTTATGGTGGTGCTTCAATCATTTTTAATGCCAGTATAAATGTTAAAACCCAATAGTACTAAAAGTAACTGTAGCTACAATAATTTTTGAATGGATACACATTACAAAAAGATGTATATATCAAGGCATCTGGCTGGCTTAGTTGGTAGAGCATGTGACTCTTGGTTTTGGGCATCATAATCTTTGATTTCAAGCTATATTACGAAGATATAGTTATTAAACATTATGGTATTGTATAAACAGAAACATAAACCAGTGTAATATAGTAGAGAGACCAGAAATTAACATACATATATACAGTAAACTAATCTTTGGCTAGGGAACTAAGGATACAAAATGGAAAAAAGATGGTCTTTTCAAAATAACTGTGTTGAGGAAACAGGATATTCACATGCAAAAGAATGAAATTGAACTTTTATAACATGCATAAAAATCAAACCAGCATTGATTAAAGACTTAAAGACCTCAAATTGTAAAGCTCCCAGAAGAAAACAAAGGGAAAAGCTCTTCGAAATTATTTTTAGCAATGGTTTTTTGGATATGGGACCATAAGTCCTGTCAACAAAAACAAAAATAAACAAGTGGGACTATATCAAACTAATAACTTTCTGCACAACAACAAAAAAAATCAAGAAAATGAAAAGGCAACCTCTGAAATGAGAGAAAATACTTGCAAACCATACATTTGGTAAGGGGCTAATATCCAAAATATATAAGGAACTCATATAACTCAATATAAAAAAAGCAAATAACCCATTTGAAAAATGGGCAAAGGACCTGAATAGACATTGTTTCAGAAAAGACATACAAATGGCCAACAAGCACATGAAAAGTGCTCAACTTCATTAATCATCAGGGAAATGCAAATCAAAACCATGATGAGAATGGTCATACATGTTAGAATGATTATCAAAAAGACAAATAACAAGTGTTGGTAAGGTTGTAGAGAAAAGGGAACACTTGAGATGGGAACTTGTTGATCACTTAGATCAACACTTGTTCAGGGGAATGTAAATTGGTACAACCACAATGGAAAACATTATGGAGGTTCCTCAAAAAATTAAATAGAGCCACCATATGAGCTAGCAATTCTATTTCTTAATATTTATCCAAAAAACATGAACACACTAACTTGAAAAGATATATGCACTTCCATGTTCATTATAGCATTATTTACAGTAGTCAAGACATGGAACCAACCTAAGTGTCCATCAATGGATGAATGGGTAATGAAAATGTGATCTATATTGACATAGATATCTATAACTATATAACTCTATACAATGGAATATTATTCAGTCAAAAAGAAGGAAATATGGCATTTGTGGCATGGATAGAACTTGAGGACATTATGATATATGAAATAAGTCCAAAAAAAGAGATACCAACTGATGAATCATTAAACAGTACATCAAAAACTAATGATGTACTATATGTTGCCTAATTGAACTTAATTAAAAAAAAAAGACATACCATATGATCTCATTAATCTGTGAAATCTCTCCCACCCACCAAAAAACCCCCAAAACTGAATTCATAGAAATAGAGAACAGATTGGTGACTGCCAGTGTGGGGGAAGATGGTGGGTGAAATGGGTTAAGGGGCCAAAAGGTACGAAGTTCAGTTATAAGTTGTGGGGATATAATGTACAGCACAGTGACTATGGTTAATAATACTGTATTGCATATTTGAAAGTTACTGAGAGAGTAGATCTTAAAATTTCTCATCACAGGGAAAAATGTAACTCTGTATGGTGACATATTAATTAGACATATTGTAGCAATTGTTTCATAGTATGTAAAATATCAAATCATTTTGTTGTATACCTGAAACCAATATAATGTTATGTTGATTATACCTCAATTTTGAAAAAAGATATCAAGTGTTGGTGAAGATATAGACAAAGGGGAACCTTGGTATACTGTTGGTGGGAATGTAAATTGGTACAGACATTATAGTTAACAGTATTAAAAATTTTTAAATGGAATTACCATGTGAGCCAGCAGTTCCACTATTGGATATATATACATGAGAAGTGAAATTATTATTCTTTAATGGATACCTACACTCCTATGTTCATTGCAGCATTATTTATAGTAGCTAGGATATGGAAACAACCTATTATCTATGATAGATGAATGATTTAAAAAATGTGGCATATACATACAATCAAATATTAGTTAGCCTTGAAAAACAAGGAAATTCTGTCATTTATGTCAACATTGGTGGACCTGGAGGACATTATGCTAAGAGAAATAAGCCAGACTGAGAAAGGCAAGTATTATGTAATATATATTATACGTGGAATCTAAAATTGTTAAACTCATAGAAACAGAGGGTAGATGGTTGTTATCTGGGGCCTGGGTGAGAGGGAAATGAAGACATGTTGGTTAAGGGCTACAGAGTTTCATAATGCAAGGTGAATAAATTCCGGAAATCTAATGTATAGCATATTTCCTATAGATAACATTACTGTACTGTATATTTGAGGGTAGTTTGGGATTGGATTATATGAAAGCCTTTGTAACTGTAAAGTTCATTTTAAATATTACTTAATTACTATTACTAATTATATATTATATATTACAATATTTACTATACTGCTATGTATTATATATTATTACTAATAATATATTAATAAATATTAACATTGTAATCACATAATTATAACATTACATTAATATTAATATAACTATTATACAATAGTTATCACTATTTTTCAGTGTTTTGCTCACTCCCACTGATAAAACATTTATTTGTCAGCAGAGAAATCAGGTCTCTGGAGTTTATGTGCTTTCTTATATACTCATATATTTCTCATAGACTCCAATATTTACTCATTATTTTCTCCTTATAGTCCTGCATCTGTCTGGAAGAGACTTCATACTCTTAGAACAGGTTTCCATCTTCCTACAGGTTTCAGGCTGCTCAGTTTCTCACTGGCTTTCAAGACTTGAGGTCTATTTAACTATTCTGAGCAATTTAATCAAAGATAGGCAGCTTAGAAACCTTGAAGACACTTTGAAACTCCTCCTGAACTCCTACACACTCTTATCTCAAAACATCTGCATACTTCAAAAGCTCAAGCCAAGTCCTAATTCCTTTCTGAAGCTTTCTTGAGCCATAAGCTCACTGCAAGCCTCCTTCCTTCCAACTTTATGGATAACGTTGCCTGGCTCTCATACTCAGTTTCATGGGGGCAGATTCTAGCCCTCCTCCCCACCCTAGTCCAAGTTCCAAAGCATAGTTTTGGATGGCTGGCCTTGATTTACACTATAGAGGAGGTAAGGACTTCTAGCAAAAGTTTATCCTGGGATAAATAAATATCTGTAGGTTGTATACCCAACTAACTTCGAGAGGTATTTCAGATTGATGCCCACCCTCTAAAATGAAATAACAAAGATCTAATATTCCTTCCATTGAGGAGGTGGGGAAGAGAGAGGACATACAGAAGTCCCCACCCTCCTCTATCAGGAAATAGGTGCAGCCAGAAGGGGGATGGGAGAGAGGTGACCCTAGTTTGTGTCCCATACAGCATATATAAAGACTTTTGAAGTTCATCATTAGCTCCATTTACCTATTCTGCTGCCTAGAGGTCCTTTGTTCTTGATCTTGGAAGATATGCTGTGCCATTTGTCCTTGAAAAGAAACCAGAAACTCTGGAGCTGAAGATGGAAATAGCTCTAGGCCCTGGGAAGGCACAAATGACAGGGGGAAGAGGACAGGTTTATAGTGAGAAGAGAAGCGTTTACTTACTAGAGAATACCAGGACAGAGGTCTCCGTAGTTCCTTAAGCATCTGTGTTTTGAATGGGTCAGTGTGTGTGCGTGTGTGTGTGTGTGTGTGTGTGTGTGTGTACGTATATGTAAAGAAAGATAAGAGTGAGAGTAAGGAAGTGTAGAAGTATAGCCCCATGTAAGTCTCTAACCTTTTTTTCATAAAAACAGAAATTCTAATGAGAAGGTAGGTGAAGAAAGAGAAACAACCTGCGTAAAAAAATAATAGCTGGCTGAGATTGGGGCTAAGGGGCTGACTAGAGGCTGTTTAGGGAAGGTGGGCTCTAAGGCAAGGATAGGAAGTAGTGTAGAATGAATTAAAGACAAGAAAATTCCCTAACCCACTACCCCACAGTCAGAATCTTCATGGTCAAACTAAGGGTAGCACTACAGGCTAGAAGTCTATCAGCTCCAGCCTTCAAGTGCTTTGAGGGAAACCTCATAGTTGATAGTGTCAGAAAGACATGGAGCTAAGAGGCTAAAGCAGTGACCTAGACAAGAGTTAAACCTTCCTCAGAAAAGTTGCCTCCCAGCTTCACCCTCCCATCCTTCTCCACCTCCAAACCCAAGTCAGAACTAGGCCAGTTATGCCCGGAAAGTTACCCAGCTGGGCTTCCCAAGTTGTAATTCACCCCACCCCTTTCTCCCTAGAATTTCTCCTCTTTGAGCCCCATCTCACAACAACCCCATCTCATCTGCTCTCATCTACCTTGCCCTTATGAACTCTCTGTGACTTCATCTGTGACATCATAGATCTGAGACAGTGGGCTCTCCCCTCCCACCCTCAGCCCAGACTCCATTCATTCCAAATGATGATAAAATAATGAGATAATACTATGAAATTTGAGTTTTGTAAGATTTTTTTGCTGTTTCATTGCCTTCCACTCATTGTATTAAACATCCAGTGCTTCTGAGAAACGGTAGGAATGGGCTTAGAGGAATCCACCTTTAACTTTGAATTTCAAAACGAGGTCTGAAAAATTTGACTTTCAGTTTCTTTTTTTTTTTTAAAGATTTTATTTATTTATTTGACAGACAGAGATCACAAGTAGGCAGAGACGCAGGCAGAGAGAGAGGGTGGAGCAGGCTTCCTGCTGAGCAGAGAGCCCAATGTGGGGCTCAATCCCAGAACCCTGGGATCATGACCCGAGCCAAAGGCAGAGGCTTTAATCCACTGAGCCATCCAGGCACCCCTGGCTTTCAATTTCTTAAAAAAAACTTTTAAAAATTCCAGTATACTTATATACAGTGTTATATTAGTTTCAGATGTACAATATAGTATTCAGCAATTCTCTCATTACTCAGTGCTCATCAAGGTAAGTGTACTCTTAAGCTTCTTCACCTATTTCACCCTTTCCCCTGCCACTTCCCCTCAGGCAACTACTAGTTTGTTCTCTTTATGTTTAAGAGGTGTTTTTTTTTTGCCTCTTTTTCCTTTGTTTATTTGTTTTATTTCTTGAATTTCATATATGAGTGAAATCATATGGTATTTGTCTTTGTCTGAATTATTTCACTTAGCATAATACCGTCTGGATCCATCCATGTTGTTATTAATGGAAAGATTTCATTCTTTTTATTGTTGAGTATATTCCATTGTTTATATATACACCACCTCTTCTTTATCCATTCTTCTATCAATGGACACTTAGGTTGCTTCCATATCTTGGCTATTATAAATAATGCTTCAATAAACATATGGATACTTGTATCACTAAATTAGTGTTTTCATTTTGGGAATCCTTGTATACCTTGTGCCCTCAGGCAGCTCCACTGGTAGGCAACAAATGGAAGCTTGTGCTTGGTTTCTCCTGGATTTGGCCACATGGTGTTTTTACCTTTGCTGATTTTGATTTTTATCCTAACCTGTAATAAACTGTAACCATAATTAGGACAGCTTCCAAATCCTGTGAGTCTTTCTGGTAAGTCATCAAGCCAAAGGGTACTCTTGGGACTCCCAGCATAATGTCCCAAATCTCAATAGCTTAAAATGGAAAGGTTTGTTTTTTGTTCACATTACATGTCCTTTCTTGGTGGGGGCGGGGGCTTATGAGAAGGGCTATGCTCTATATCATCCTCACTTGGGTCATCAGGCTAAGGGAGTTTCTTCTTCATGCTTCAGCAATTTCTAACATAGGAATACAAAAACATGATGAATCATGCCTGTTTTAAAAAACACTTTCCTTAAACTGACACGTAACTTCCACTCATACTTCATTGGCCCAGATAAGACATATAGGCACTCTTAGCTTTGAGGTAGCTTAGAAGAGTTCTTTCCCATCATGGCGTCAGACAGAGAACTGGAGTATCAGTGAATAGCATTGCTAATTACCTCAGCATCTACAAGCTCTGAAAGTCCTAGCTTGACACACCTTCCATTTAGAACAGGAGCTATTATGCAGAGAAAAAAATTACAAGAAGTATAAGGAAACTGGGAAAGTACAGTTTCATAACATTCAGGGGACTATAGAAATCAAAGAAGATTGGAGGGGGGTGGGGTGGGAAGTTGGGTGAGCCTGGTGGTGGGGCTTACGGAGGGCACGTATTGCATGGAGCACTGGGTGTGGTGCATAACCAACGAATTCTGGTACATTGAAAAGAAATTTAAAAAATACAATTTTAAAACAAATAAAAATTAAAAAAAAAATAAAAGAAGAAAGAGGTAGTTCAGATTTGTCAAGAATAAGATTTTGGTGCCTAAACAATGTGCAGTTCCTGAAGAGAAGGATAGATGGAAGTCGGCTTACAGGAAAAGTGGGGTTTAAGAAAAGAATTGATGGATAGGAAGTAATGTCAGTATACCTGGACATGATGTTAAAAAGCCCAGCAGCAAAAATAAGAGAAAATATTTAATAAGTTCTACTAAACTACTCAATATCTGTGTTTGAAAACCTAAGTAAAAGATTTACATGTTTTGGTGAAGAAAAAAGTATATGAGTCTGTTCATCCATGCTGAAACATTTCAATCTACTTTCTAAAATGAGAAGAGAGGTATCACCAGGATTAGGGGTTTTCTAAAAAAAAAGCAGTGAGGGGGTGCCTGGGTGGCTCAGTGGGTTAAAGCCTCTGCCTTCAGCTCAGGTCATGATCCCAGGGTCCTGAGATTGAGCCCAGCATTGGGCTCTCTGCTCGGCAGGAAGCCTGTTTCCTCCTCTCTCTCTGCCTGCTTCTCTGCCTACTTGTGATCTTGGTCTGTCAAATAAATAAATAAATAAAAATCTTAAAAAAAAATATAGAGAGACTATAAAAAAAGCAATGAGGTATCTTCATGGAAAGGATGTATAATGAAGAGAGATCAAGAAGTTGATATAAACATTATTTAGTTGATTTTGTGAATTTTTTTTAAGCACCTGCTATGTCTTGAGAACTAGGATGGAAATAGAGCAAAATAGATGGAGATGGAGATGAGGAGATGGTCCCAGTCCTTCAATGGCCCTTTTGTAGTTAAGCAGTAATGTTTGGGTGAACTAAGCAGTAATTGACAATGTTAATCGGGAGGAGGTCAACAGAGTGGTCACTGTTATAATAACAAAGCAGTAGAAATGATGTGTAAACAGTTATGGAAAGGAGGAGTCTGTTCGGTCCAAACATACCAATAATAAAATGCCATGGATGTTAAATTATTTGAGTTATGTGTTTTAAATGTTTGTAGTTCAGGATTTTAACTGGTGTAATCCCTCTCCTGTAGCAGTCAACTAATATTTTCTAAATGCAGCTAACTTCTGAACAATTCCAGTGAGTGAGGCTGAAGACAATTTATGCTTACAATTGGCTATAGTAGATGAAGCTGGAGCTCACTAGGAAAGCCTCAAGGGTATCCCCTCTCCTTTTTGCATTTCTGATACTTTTGCTGAGAAAAAGCTGAAGACAAAGTGGGCATCTGGCCAGTTTCTTCAGAAGTCTTTAAATAAGGGAGGCTAAGGTTGTTGCCCAAGCAGTTTTTCTTGAGGTTGGACACTGGGGACCTTCTTCCACAAATTTTCCTATGATCTGTCAGAGGAGGCAGAAGCTGCTGGAGCCTGAAGAGATCCGTGTAGTTTGCAGTAACAAGACCCCAAGGTACCTGGTAGAATTTTACTTCCCATTCTTGCCCTGTGGCTAATAATGCTCAATGGGATCATGGTTGCTTCTCCCCCAGGATAATATTTTAATGTCGTTGTGGATGTAGAGAAAGCCAAACAAAAAGAAGAGTGAAAGCCAGAGAAGGCAGCTGACTGGAGAGGTTCATAGGCTTCTGGGCATTGAGGCTGACTTACCCAAACCACTGGAGAGAAGTCAGATAAGCCAAGGGCCTTTCAGAATAATTGTCCCTGCCTGAGGCTCTGGAGGCTCAATTTCCTCTAGTTCTCAAAGTGTAGTCCTCAGGCCAGAAGCATCATTACTGGCCTGCAGAGCTTAACAAGTCAAAATCTTGGGCTCTACCCCTGGACTTACTGAATCAGAAGCCCTTGTGGGTGGGGCAGCAATGTGTTTTTTAACACAATTCAGATGGACTTCAAAGTTTGGTAACCACTGATGTAGTTGGGATTTGTTTGTTTGTTTGTTTTGATTTTTTTTTTAAAGATTTTATTTATTTATTTATTTGACAGAGATCACAAGTAGGCAGAGAGACAGGCAGAGAGAGAGGAGGAAGCAGGCTCCCCGCTGAGCAGAGAGCCCCATGCGGGGCTCGATCCCAGAACCCTGGGATCATGACCTGAGCCGAAGGCAGAGGCCCTAACCCACTGAGCCACCCAGGCGCCCCTTGATTTTTTTTTGATAAGTTTACCAAGCACACAGTGGGAGGAGGTGAACTATCTATACACTATTAGGTCCAGGCAAAAACTGCATTTTTTTGGTATTTATTTTGTACTGATCTTATGGCTTATTCATCTTTGAGTTCTAGAATGAGACCCTGATGATCACCTCTCACAGATTGGTCAGATTCCATTTAATTCTATACTCTTTGGAATGTCCACTATTTGCTGAGGACATGTTAGAGACCACATGAAACAGAAGGTTAACATTAACCTTAATGTGTGATTTAAGATTTACAAACAAAATACCTAGAAACCACTAAAAGGACAAGATTTTAATAGTAGGCTCAAATCTGAATTTTCAGGATAGCATTAAAGATTCTTTGCAGACTGATTGTCATAATTATGATAATGTATATTCCTTGATTCAAAGATGCACATTTTTTATATTTTAGTGTTTCTGAAATGTAAATGCATCTTACAGTTGATCTGTATATTTAACATGGTTTATTCTGCTTGAAAAAAATGTTAGCAATTAATAGGTGGTTTGCCTTTTTCTTTTTCAGCAAATGACAACTTAGAGGCAAATATATTAATAACCCAACATGTGATGTGCTACATGTTATATGCACATCTCATTTAATTCTCACACCCAAGCTCTGATAGCACACAATTGTCAAACCCATATTTTTTTTAAAATTTAATTTCTTTTCAGTGCAACAGAATTCATTGTTTATGCACAACACCCAGTGCTCAATGCAATATGTGCCCTCCATAATACCCACCACTAACTCTCCCAACCTCCCACCCCCCCGCCCCTTCAAAACCCTCAGATTGTTTTTCAGTGTCCATAGTCTCTCATTGTTCATCTCCCCCTCCAATTTCCCTCCACTCCTTTCTCCTCTCCATCTCCCCATATCATCTTCCATGTTATTTGTTATGCTCCACAAATAAGTGAAACCATGTGATAATTGACTCTCTCTGCTTGACTTATTTCACTCAGCATAATCTCTTCCAGTCCCGCCCATGCTGATACAAAAGTTGGGTATTCATCCTTTTTGATGGAGGCATAAGACTCCATAGTGTATATGGACCACATCTTCCTTATCTCTTCATCCGTTGAAGGGCATCTTGGTTCTTTCCACAGTTTGGTGACTGTGGCCATTGCTGCTATGAACATTGGGGTACAGATGGCCCTTCTTTTCACTACATCTGTATCTTTGGGGTAAATACCCAGTAGTGCAATTGCAGGGTCATAGGGAAGCTCTGTTTTTAATTTCTTAAGGAATCTCCACACTGTTCTCCAAATTGGCTGCACCAACTTGCATTCCCACCAACAGTGTAAGAGGGTTCCCCTTTCTCCACATCCTCTCTAACAAACGTTGTTTCCTGTCTTGCTAATTTGGGCCATTCTAAGTGGGGGAAGGTGGTATCTCAATGTGGTTTTAATTTGAATCTCCCTGATGGCTAGTGATGATGAACATTTTTTCATGTGTCTGTTAGCCATTTGTATGTCTTCATTGGAGAAGTGTCTGTTCATGTCTTCTGCCCATTTTTTCACTTGGTTATCTGTTTTGTGTGTGTTGAGTTTGAGGGGTTTTTTATAGATCCTGGATATCAGCCTTTTGTCTCTACTGTTATTTGCAAATGTCTTCTCCCATCCGTGGGCTGCCGCTTTGTTTTGTTGACTGTTTCCTTTGCTGTGCAGAAGCTTTTGATCTTGATGAAGTCCCAAAAGTTCATTTTCGCTTTTGTTTCCTTTGCCTTTGGAGACATATCTTGAAAGAAGTTGCTGTGGCCGATATCGAAGAGGTTACTGCTTATGTTTTCCTCTATGATTCTGACGGATTCCGGTCTCACGTTGAGGTCTTTTATCCATTTTGAGTTTATCTTTGTGTATGGTATAAGAGAATGGTCGAGTTTCATTCTTCTGTATATAGCTGTCCAATTTTCCCAGCACCATTTATTGAAGAGAGTGTCTTTTTTCCACTGTATATTCTTTCCTGCTTTGTCGAAGATTATTTGACCATAGAGTTGAGAGTCCATATCTGAGCTCTCAACTCTGTTCCACTGGTCTGTGTGTGTGTGTGTGTGTGTGTGTGTGTGTTTTAATATTTTATTTATTTGAGAGAGAGACAGTGAGAGAGAGCATGAGCGAGGAGAAGGTCAGAGGGAGAAGCAGACTCCCCATGGAGCTGGGAGCCCGATGTGGGACTCGATCCCGGGACTCCAGGATCATGACCCGAGCTGACGGCAGTCGCTTAACCAACTGAGCCACCCAGGCGCCCTCTATGTGTGTGTTTTTATGCCAGTCCATGCTGTCTTGGTGATCACAGCTTTGTAGTAAAGCTTGAAATCAGGTAACGTGATGCTGCCAGATTTGTTTTTCTTTTTCAACATTTCCTTAGCAATTCGGGGTCTCTTCTGATTCCATACAGATTTTAGGATTATTTGCTCCAGCTCTTTGAAAAATACCGGTGGAATTTTTATTGGAATGGCATTATTAGGCAGTATAGACATTTTAACAATGTTTATTCTTCCGATCCAAGAGCATGAATGGTCTTCCATCTTTTTGTTTCTTCTTCGATTTCTTTCATGAGTGTTCTGTAGCTCCTCGAGTACAGATCCTTTACCTCTTGGTTAGGTTTATTCCCAGGTATCTTATGGTTCTTGGTGCTATAGTAAATGGAATCGATTCTCTAATTTCCCTTTCTGGGTTTTCATTGTTAGTGTATAAGAAAGCAATTGATTTATGTACATTGACTTTGTATCCTGCCACATTACTGAATTTCTGTATGAGTTCTAGTAGTTTGGGGGTGGAGTCTTTTGGGTTTTCCATATAAAGTATCATGTCATCTGTGAAGAGAGAGAGTTTGACTTCTTCATTGCCAGTTTGGATACCTTTTATTTCTCTTTGTTGTCTGATTGCTGTTGCTAGAACTTCTAATACTATGTTGAACAAGAATGGTGAGAATGGGTATCCTTGTAGTGTTCCTGATCTCAATGGGAAGGCTATCAGCTTTTTCCCATTGAGGATGATACTTGCTGTGGGTTTTTCATAGATAGGTTTTATGATGTTCAGGAATGTTCCCTCTATCCCTATACTTTGAAGCGTTTTAATCAGGAACAGATGCTGGATTTTGTCAAATGCTTTTTCTGCACCAATTGAGAAGACCGTGTGGTTCTTATCTCTTCTCTCACTGATTTGTTCTATTGATTGATTTGCAAATGTTTAACCACCCTTGCATCCCATGGATAAATCCCACCTGGTCATGGTGGATAATCTTTTTAATGTGCTGTTGGATCCTATTTGCTAGGATTTTGGTGACAATCTTAGCATCCATATTCATCAGTGATATTGGTCTGAAATTCTCCTTTTTGGTGGGGTCTTTGCCTGGTTTGGGGATCAGGGTAATTCTGGCTTCATAAAAAGAGTCTGGAAGTGTTCCTTCTGCTTCAATTTTTTTGAAACAGCTTCAGGAGAATAGGGGTTATTTCTTCTTTGAAAGTTTGGTAGAATTCCCCAGGGAATCCATCAGGTCCTGGGCTCTTGTTTTTTGGGAGGTTTTTGATCACTGCTTCGATCTTGTTACTAGATATCGATCTATTCAGGTTGTCAATTTCTTCCTGGTTCAATTTTGGAAGTTTATAGTTTTCCAGGAATGCATCCATTTCATCCAAGTTGCTTAACTTATTGGCATATAACTGTTGATAATAATTTTGGGTTATTGTTTCTATTTCCTTGGTGTTAGTCGTGGTCTCTCCCTTTTCATTCATAATTTTATTAATTTGGGCCTTCTCTCTTTTCTTTTGGATTAGTTTGGCCAATGGTTTATCTTATTGATTCTTTCAAAAAACCAGCTTCTAGTTTCTATCTCATTGATCTCTTCTCTAATCTTGATTATTTCTCTTCTTGTGTGTGGAGTTGGCTTAATTTGTTGTTGATTCTTTAGTTCTTTAAGGTGTAGAGACAGCTAGTGTATTCTGGATTTTTCAATTTTTTGAGGGAGGCTTGGATGGCTATGTATTTCCCCCTTAGGACCGCCTTTGCTTTATCCCATAGGTTTTGCACTGAAGTGTCTTCATCCTCATTGGTTTCCATGAATTGTTTATGTTCTTTGATCTTCTGGTTGGTCCAAGCATTCTTAAGCAAGGTAGTCTTTAGCTTCCAGGTGTTTGAGGTCCTTCCAAACTTTTCCTTGTGATTGAGCTCCAGTTTCAAAGCATTGTGATCTGAGAATATGCAGGGAATAATCTCAATCTTTTGGTATTGGTTGAGCCCTGATTTGTGACCCAGTATGTGGTCTATTCTGGAGAAGATTCCATGTGCACTTGAAAAGAATGAGTATTCTGTAGTTTTAGTGTGGAATTTTCTGTATATATCTATGAGGTCCATCTGGTCCAATGTGTCATTCAATGCTCTTGTTTCTTTATTGATTTTCTGCTTGGATGATCTGTCCATTACTGAGAGTGGCATGCTAAGATCTCCTACTATTAATGTATTCATATTAATATGACTCTTCATCTTGATTAACAGTTTTCTTATGTAATTGGGTGCTCCCATATTGGCGGCATAAATATTTACAATTGTTAGATATTCTTGGTGGATAGTCCCTTTAAGAATTATGTAGTGTCCTTCTCTATCTCTGACTACAGTCTTTAGTTTAAAATCTAATTTATCTGAAATGAGAATCGCTACCCTAGCCTTCTTTTGAGGCCCATTGGCATGAAAGATGCTTCTCCATCCCTTCACTTTCAGTCTAGGTGTATCCTTAGGTTTGAAATGGGTCTCTTGTAGAGAACATATGGATGGGTCCTGTCTTTTTATCCAGTCTGCAACCCTGTGTCATTTTATGGGTGCATTTAGACCATTCACATTGAGATTGATTATTGAAAGATATGTTTTTATTGACATAATTTGCCTGTGAAGTCGTTGTTTCTATAGATTGTCTCATTATATTTCTGTTCAATGATATTCTTAGGATTTTTCCTCTTTTATGGAACCCCCCTTAATATTTCCTGCAGTGTTGGCTTGGTGGTTGCATACTCTTTTAAACCTTGCCAGTTTTGGAAGCTCTTTATCCCTCCATCCATTTTGAATGTCAGTCTTGCTGGATAAAGTATTCTTGGCTGCATGTTCTTCTCATTTAGTGCCCTGCATACATCTTGACAGCCCTTTCTGGCTTGCCAGGTTTCTTGGACAGGTCTTATGTTATTCTGATGGGCTTTCCTCTGTACGTAAGGAATTTCTTTGTCTTAGCTGCTTTCAAGAGCTCCTGTCTACAATTATGATTCATCATTCTCACTATCAAGTGTCTTGGGGTCTTTTTAGATTCTATAATCTTGGGTGGGGGGAGACCGTTCTGCCTCTAGTACACAAACGTTGGTTCCATTCATGAGATTGGGAAAAGTTTCATGGAGAATTTGTTCAACTACATCTTCTAGTCTTCTTTCTTTCTCCTCCCCCTCAAGGATTCCAATAATTTTGACGTTGGAACGTTTCACGGCGTCATTTATTTCCCTAATTCTGTTTTTGTGGCTTCTAAACTGTTTGTTCCAGGCTTCTTCCTGATCCTTTTTCTCTATCTGTCCTCCAGATCACTAATTCTATCTTCTGTCTCAGTTACCCTGGCTTTTAGAGAATTTAGATTAGATTGGAACTCATTAAGAACATTGTGAACATCATTCCTGGTGGCTTTCACTTCTGCCCTAATCAATTCCATTTTGTCATCCATGGCTTTTTGTAATAATTGTTAGCCTGAATTCCCTTTCTGACATATTGTCTATGTCCATAGCCATTAGCTCTGTTGCAGAAGGCCCAGCCTCTGCGTTCCTCCTCCTAGTCATTTTGGTGAGAGATGGCTGAATGGATGTAGCTAAATGTATCGACCATGGTGCAGGCAAGGTGCACCCTGAAACGCTTCTGAGCAATCAAGAGTCCCCACCCAAAAGAAAGAAAAAAAAGAGAGAGAGAGAGAGAGAGAGAGAGAGAGAGAAACAGGAAAAAAAAGGAAAGATAAAATAAGAGAAGGCCCAGCCCAAATGGGCCCCAAGGTAAGATTTATGAAGTATACAAACAAAACAGACAAACAAAAAGACTGATAAAAGTAGATGGCCAGAGGAAAAAAAAAATAACCTCGTCAAAAAGAATACCAAGTATAAGATTTATATACTATCAGGACAAAAACAAATACACAGAAACACTAGTGGAAGAAAAAGATGGGAGAGTGGTTATACATTCTCAGTGTGGGTGAGGAAGGTTATTTTGATTCTTCCTGGATATATCTTGATATCTTTGTTAAAGGACTCAACTTTCCTAAGATAAAGGGGGGATTAAAAACTGGTTTACCTATAGGGGTAGCATTGATTGGGGAAAGGGGATTACCTTGAAGTTTAACTCTATATGAATATTAAAAAAAAATAAAAAAAGAATAAACTAAACTAAACTAAAATAAAATTTAAAAAATTAAAAAATAGAAAAGCAAAAGAAAAACACAGGTATATGTATCAAAAAGTTCAGGTTAAAAGATTATTATGGAATTTGATGGACTGGACATCTCACTGTGATGGTAAATAGGTTAAAAAATTATCTATAAAAAGAAAATGAACCAGAATAGTGGGAACGAATTAAAAATAAAAATTGCATCTATGAAGTAGTGGTGGTTGTTCTCTCTCTCTCTCTTTTCTTTTTTTTCTTTTTCTTTTTTTTTTTTTTTTTGGTTGGCTTTTTGGGGAAGGGGCCTGCCACCTGGTTTTTCAGGCAGTGTTCCTTGAGTTAAGTCCTCCTGCCCCCACCAAGGGGGTGGGCTCTGAGGAAACGGGTTTTTCAGGCTTTTGTTCTCTGGAGGTTTTTTGTTTGTTTGTTCGTTTGTTTTCTCTCGCCTTGGCAGCTTTTGATGGTTTTTGGAGGTTTAGAGGAAAGGAAACTGCCCCCAGACCTCCCTCTCAGAGAGAAGCCTCAGTCTGTTTCCCTCTGGGTGCTCCAGAGCACATAAATTCCCCCTCGGCCTCTGGCAGAGCACGTTCCCAGTCATGGTCTCTGGGGTCACAGGAACTCCCGCTTGTACCCAAAACCATGATAGCCAGGGCTGTCTGGGCAGCTCCAGACCACCACAGAGGTTCCAAGCAGTGACAGCCCACTGAGATTTTCCTGCTGGCCCGGGATGGGAGTGCTCAGACTCTTCGGGTCTGAGAGAGCGTGGGCTGGCGCCGGCATGCACCTCTCTCAGGAAGGGGTGTAGGGCAAGACTCAGACTCTGCTAGCACGGTGCATGCCTGGAGAGTGCAAAAGGCTGTGGTTCTGCTGGCTGGTGAGGTTCCCTGCCCCTCACCGGAGCCGCCACCCAAAGGCGCTCAGGGGTGCTGGCTGCTCAGGGACCAAGACCTGGCTTCTTCGCTGCACTCTCTCTGGCTCAGTGCCAGAGGTAGCTGTCCTGGGTCCGGAGACTTAAGCCCCTGTCCCTAACCGCCCCGATTCCCACAATTTACCCCCATGATCCTTTGCTCTTTTTGAGTGCTTTCAATCAGACTCCCAAGTTAATGCTGGTCCCCAATCACAGGGCACTCTCATATTGGGGTATTATTTTCCAATGGGTCGCTTCTAGTGGCTCCCTCCCACTTTTGTTTATCTTCCTATATCAGTCTGATGTTTCCACTCTGCTTTACCTGCCCACTGGCATCTTCTGCCCCGTAGAGATCCAGAAATGTATAATTCTAATCTCAGGCTGATTTCATAGGTGATCAGAGTTCTTTGGTAGGTAATCAGCTCACTTTAGGGTACAGTTGAAATGGCGCCTCCTCCTACTTCCCCGCCATCTTGTTCCCCCCTCCCTGGTTTTCCTCAAATCCATTTTCTAAGCAAGGAAACATGTGAATGAGAAGTAGACTGCCCAGAGTCACAAGAGGAGAGCTGGGATTTGAGTTCAGCTGTGTTTAATTCCAGAGTCCATCCTTTTAATCTCAAATATTACACATTCACATCTCTCTTCCTTACTAAACTGTTTCTTCTGCCTGGAAGATTTTTTTCTCTTCTGTTCCTAAAACTTGGTAATCTGGACAAGGCAAAGCTAATAGTGTCTTTCCTGTGAAGATTTCCCTGACCATTTGATAAAGAATGTTTATTTTTCTTCTCAGAACTCCTATAGCAGTCTTGTCACACTGTTATAGTATAAATTACTATGTTGCATTATAGCTGTTAATACAACTTTCTTTCACACAGTGTGTCTTAAAGGAAGGGACTCTTACTATCTTTATAAACCTACAGTGCCTGGGCAACAAGCCTTATTGGCTGAACTGATTAAATAAGTGTGTTCCTCCTACTTGACTGAGATATGAAGGTTTACAGACTTGGAATATCATTCATTGAGTACAAATTGCTGATGCAATATGAGCTAAGATCTTTACATTATTTATAAATGTTTTGAGAAGAAATAAGATGATGTAAAATATTTAAAATAGCCTGTGGCATATGGTAAAGACTCAATCATGTTATTATTTTTATTATTACCATTTTTAACTGCAAAACTCACTAAACTGAGTTGCAAAAAACTCACTTAAATAGTTACTATGATTGTCAAATAATTATTTAGCTTACTTACATATATAGCTGTATATATAATTTATATATTTATAAAATTTATTTATAAATTTATATTTATAAATATTATTTATATACAAATTACAAATTATAAAAATATGTATAGATATATGAATAATTTGTTTAAAATATAAATACATTACTTGTATATATAAAAATTATTTATAAATTACATATAAATATATATTTCATAATTTTACATAATACATAAAAGAGAAATGCATGCTATTCTGGAACTGCTCAACTCCAGGTTTTCTTTTTACTTGAGTCTTTTTCAACCTCTCTGTCCCCATTCCTGGGATACCTGAAAGAAAAACCTGGATAACTTTTTCTGGTTATGTCTCTGTTCAGAATTGCTATTCTTCTCATGTCTCTCTGGGATCTTCAACAACTCTGTCTCTGCTCCCAGCCACGGCTTCTGTGACACTGCTGTGAAAACTGATTTGAAAACAAACAAGCAGAAACTTCCAATAACCATAACTTGTCATTCTGAAATTTTGTCACAAGGAGGTGGTGGTGTCTTTTTTTTTTAAAGATTTTATTTATTAATTTGACACAGAGAGAGAGATCACAAGCAGGCAGAGCAGCAGGTGGGGGGGGGGGGGAAGCAGGCTCCCCACTGAGCAGAGAGCCCAATGTAGGGATCGATCCCAGGACCCTGAGATCATGACCTGAGCTGAAGGCAGAGGCTTAAACCACTGAGCCACCCACGCGCCCCAGGAGGTGGTGGTGTCTTAATCACTAGGTCTGAACCAGCTAGCTTTTTTACTCATGCCTCCACAGATCCATAACCTTGAGCTTTGCATATTTCATTTACAAATAAATATAAATCTGTTGCAGTAGTTACTCAGATACCATTTTAAAATTATATTTGGAATCAGTGCTAAAAAGGAAAAATTTAGATATTAAAAAGGAAGTCAAGGTGTAATTTTGTATTTTTCTCTTAACTCTTAATAACTTTAATTTTAGATTGAATTAAAAGAAGAATAAGAGGAAAAGGGATAGGGAGTGAAAAAGTTTTCCACAGGATTTATTCTCAGCCATCAGACTTGCTCAGCCAAATTCCATATTCTTACACCTTCTTAATGTGCCTCGAGTTTGTGATTATCTCATCTTGTTTCTATCTCAGGTAAAAATGGCTATGACACCTGTAGGATCTGATTAATTTACTTAAAGGAGTCGTCTTAATTTTGTTTACTATAACTTAGAGATCCTGCTTTATTTCTCAACAATAACAGGAGTTGCCTGAGCTCATAATGCCATTATGCTTCAGGGTTACAGGACCCTCATTCCAATTTATCTAAAATCAAAATAAGGCATTTCTCTTGTCAGTTCAATGGAGGAATGAAGTATCACCTTCATTTCCCCCCCCCCAAGGAAATGGGTTCCCTAGAGTAAATGAGTTACAAATGTGTGTGTGTGTGTGTGTGTGTGTGTGTGTGTGTGTGTGTAGATGCACAAATAGATGAAGAGAGAAGGAGAGAGATGGATAAAGAGGTATATGATATTTCACTTATATGTTTCATGTATAATGGTGTGTGTGCTTGAAACAGGCAACATGAAGAGTTTCTTAGATTTAAATAAACTTTAATCCTTGTTCTTCACTACCTTTAAATCTCTGGTTGCAAAGTTTGGGCAAATTACAAATTAATTATTCAAATTATTTGAACCTTGGAATATGAATATGAATATATTTAGAAGGAATTATTTCTTCTGCGTTCCTCTAGTTTTTAAAGTGGTTGGATTTACCATAAATGCAATAGTTTTCTGATTCAAACTTTAAAAATTTTTTTACTTAAATCCACTATTGAGCCTTCTACCTGTGGATGCCACCAAGTAACCATCATTAAAGTCTCCCCTCCCACCACTATCATGTCTAAGTCAGAGTCTCCCAAAGAGCCTGAATAGCTGCAGAAGCTCTGTATTGGAGGTTTGAGCTTTGAAGCAACCGATGAGAATCTGAGGAGCCATTTTGAACAATGGGGACCACTTATGGACCGTGTGGTAATGAGAGAGATCCAAACACTAAGCGCTCCAGAGGCTTTGGGTTTGTCACATATGCCACTGTGGGGGAGGTGGATGCAGCCATGAATGCAAGGCCACACAAGGTGGATGGAAGAGTTTTGGAACCAAAGAGGGCTTTCTCAAGATTCTCAAAGATCTGGGGCCCACTTAACTGTGAAAAAGATTTTTGTTGGTCACATTAAAGAAGACACTGAAGAACATCATCTAAGAGATTATTTTGAACAGTATGAGAAAATCGAAGTGATTCAGATCATGACTGACTGAGGCAGTGGCAAAAAGAGGGGCTTTGCTTTTGTAACACTTGATGACCATGACTCTAGGCAAGATTGTCATTCAAAAATACCATACTGTGAATGGCCACAACTGTGAAGTAAGGAAAGCCTTATCTAAGCAAGAGATGGCAACATCCAGCCAAAGAGGTTGAAGTTCTGGAAACTTTGGTGGTGGTCATGGAGGTGGTTTTGGTGGGAATGACAACTTTGGTCATGGAGGGAACTTCAGTGGTCTAAGTGGCCCTGGTGGCACTCAAGGTGGTGGTGGATATGGTGGCAGTGGGGATGGCTATAATGGATTTGGTAATGATAGTGGTTACAGAGAAGGCGACCCTCATTCTCTGAAGGAAGCAGAGGCTATGGAAGTGGTGGACAGGGCTGATATGAAAACCAGGGCAGTGGCTATGGCGGGAGTGGCAGCTATGACAGTTATAACAACAGAGGAAGCACAGACAGCTATGGTAGTGGTAGTGGAAGCAACTTTGGAGGTGGTGGAAGCCATAATGATTTTGGCAATTACAACAATCAATCCTCAAATTTTGGACCCATGAAAGGGGGAAATTTTGAAAGCAGAAGCTCTGGCCCCTGTGGTGGTGGAGGCCAGTACTTTGCCAAACCATGAAACCAAGGTAGCTATGGTGGTTCCAGCAGCAGCGGTGGTGGTAGGGTCTAGCTGCTTCAAAAAAGACATGTTTTAGACAATACTCATGTGTATGGGCAAAAAACTTGAGGACTGTATTTGTGACTAACTGTATAACAGGTTATTTTCATTTCTGTTCTGTGGAAAGTATAAAGCATTCCAACAAAGGGTTTTAATGTAGACTTTTTTTTTTACACTGTTCATTGTGCTGTTCATTGCTAAATGTAATAGTCCGATCATGACGCTGAATAAATGTGTCTTAAAAAAATAAATCTACTAATTGAAATTTATTTTTTAAAGGTTTTATTTATTTATTTATTTATTATTTCACAGAGAGAGAGAGAGAGAGAGATCAGAAGTAGGCAGAGAGGCAGGCAGAGAGAGAGAGAGGGGGAAGCAGGCTCCCTGCTGAGCAGAGAGCTGGATATGGGGCTCGATCCCAGGACCCTGAGATCATGACTTGAGCCAAAGGCAGTGGCTTAACCCACTGAGCCACCCAGGTGCCCCTACTGATTCAATTTCATTGTTAGTTATTGGTATATCCAAATATTCCATTTCTTCCTGATTCAGTTTTGGAAGGTTTATGTCACCAAGAATTTATCTATTTCTTCTAGTTTGTTCAATGCATTAAGGAAGAAGAAAAAGAAGAGGAAGAAGAAAGGAGGAGGAGGAGGAGAAGGAGGAGGGGGAGGAGGAGGAGCGGGGGAGGAGAGGGAGGAAGGGGAGGAGGGGAAGAAGGGAGAAGAAAGAAGACACTGTTAGTCTCTCTCTCTTTCAATTGTTTCATGTTAATTTTGTCAACAAATGAATGAAACTTTCATAGAAGACTTAATCCAGGACTTGGATTTTACAAAAATTAACAGGTTCATTTCAGTCCATTCTTATATAAATATCTGTTTAGATGTTGTGTCTTCTCCAGAAAGTTTGAACTGC